>BPLS01029727.1:4123-15456 GCA_019656275.1 Rhododendron kiyosumense | reverse complement strand
TAAAGGAATAAAAAGAAATTGGATTGATAAAAGATGACAAAGAATTATTAACAAGTTACCTTCACACCAAAACTTATGGCTTGATCGTTCCAACCATTCATTGGTTCAAGCCCTCCGGAAAAACCTTGACTCAATTCGACTTTGAGAAGAATATGATAAAGACTCTTCATGGTAGTGATGATGATGATGAATAATGAGGGTATACACCAACGGGAATGCTAGAGAGATAATGCTTGGTAGGAAGTCATAGAAGAGAGATGCTTGGTCAGGTCACGTATATATAGTTTTGCACGGGTTTCCTTTTCTTGTTTACCGTTAAAATAATAACAGAAAAGGAAACCCATTTAACGGTAAACAAGAAAAGGAAACCCGTGCAAAACTATATATACGTGACCTGACCAAGCATCTCTCTTCTATGACTTCCTACCAAGCATTATCTCTCTAGCATTCCCGTTGGTGTATACCCTCATTATTCATCATCATCATCACGTACCATGAAGAGTCTTTATCATATTCTTCTCAAAGTCGAATCGAGTCAAGGTTTTTCCGGAGGGCTTGAACCAATGAATGGTTGGAACGATCAAGCCATAAGTTTTGGTGTGAAGGTAACTTGTTAATAATTCTTTGTCATCTTTTATCAATCCAATTTCTTCTTATTCCTTTACTTTTTGTCTTTTTACATCAATACATTCTTGCATATACGAGAAGATATTACCTACATATGCCCTTTGCGTGTCTAAGTAACTAGGTCTACAACTTTGAATTAAGGAAATTTGAATCATTCTCGACATGCACTACACACACACATAGAGAGAGAGAGATTCGAATGTGCTTATTAGTACTCAATGTGAACGTTCTTTAGTCTTCTACTTGTTCATACTCGGTCGACTTCTTGTCATTGCGTTTGAAATTCTTGGTTTGGATATTTTTGCTCAATTTGAATTAATTATTGCACATAGTATGTGGATCAGGTACAATATAGGCACTGTATGTAGGCTGACGATGCTTAGTTGGAGAAAGATGGTAATCAGTGTCAGATCCTTGTAAGTATTGGCTCCACGTAGTTAGGTCCATGTCTAAAATTCAAGTTTAATTCATATTAATTTCTAAATTTTTTTTGTCGATGATTGAACTTTTGTTGTCTTTCAAAGATTTTATGTTTGTATTTTGTGTTCATCTCCATTAGAGAAATTCGAAGAGGAATGAGAAATGTCCCATATTTTTCTTTAGTAATACTCGTAATAAATTTAGTCCTTGTTTTGCTACTTTTTAAAGAGGGCAAACTATATATGCAACAGTGTTGAAAACAGAGGAAAGCAATTTCAATTTCATAAGTGTATGGTATGGGTAAGAAGAGACTACCAAAGTCATGTCGCAAGGGGACGAGACGGGAATTCTATTAGGGCTACACTCTGAGGCAGTTCATTTCCCCCATGATTGCCAAGTTTATATCATACCTACTTGAACTAAAGGTATCCCGGCTCTCTTACATTGCAAATCAGCATTGAAGAGAAGAGAAAATGAGGCCTTTTCTCTTTATTTCACACCACTATGTTTCTCTGGGTGTAAATCTTGATTTTTCTTTGGCATTTATTCTTGTTTCTTATCCTCGGACTCGATCTAGTTAATAGGTTCAATAATTATTACTCCCTTCATCCCTAGGCGCGCAAACCTACACCTTTAAAAAGATGCATTTTTTTCATTAAAAAATTCAATTTTTTTTTTTTCACAACTGAAGAACTCATTGATATCTATTACTTGTGATTTTTTTTTTTTTTTATTTACAAAAAAATGCATTTTTTTAAAGGCCTAGGTTTGCACGCTGGACATCATTTAGGGACGGAGGGAGTATAAACTATAAAGTTATGAGAACCAATGGAGTTTGAGCTATGGTAGTTGGTAAAATATTCATTAGAAGTTTTTGCATTCGTGACTAGGTTCACCAATTAGTACTCCGTAAAGTTATGAGAACTGATGGAGTTACGTCTATGGTACAATATGCAATAGGAGTTTTTGTATTCATGTATCGTTTGCAAAATATCATATCTATGGTACTCTTACAAATGTCTTTTGAAAAAGGTCTATGTTGAGGCATCAAAATGGAAAGCTACCGATTTTCATCAACTAAAAAAGTACTTGGGAAAAAACAAACCTCCCCCCCCCCCCCCCAATGCAACCTCCATTTGTCAAGGCTGCTCAAATTAAAAATCCAAAAGTTCCTCCATTGTTCACTTCACGTATATAGTCGATATGAACAATGGAGCTAATTCCTTGTCTCTCTTTTATCCTTGCCAACATGCAGACCTTTCCAGCATTGAATGAGCTCTCACAATATGGTTGTAGTTGCTATCATGGGACCTAATTCCTTTCTTAATTCTCTGTGATTTTTCTTGTGGCCAGGGTGGATATATAAGCTATATATGTGGCTTCTGGCTATATTTTGCACGAACTCTATCAATATTCATGCTGGTATAAATGGCCTTGAAGTTGGGCAGACAATTGTTATTGCGTGTGCTGTAAGCTCCAAACCTTATACAACTGTAGAATGGGATTTCATTGTGGTATCTGACATACTTTTTATTTACAGATTCTAGTACATAATGTAATGCAAATTGGAGTATCTTCCGACCTAGAGTATAAACAGGCTCATGCATTCTCCATTTACCTTGTTCAACCATTGCTTGCTACGTCTATGGCTTTATTTTCTTACAACTGGTAATGGTATTGTCATTTTATTTTCAACAAGATGGTTTTACAAAAAATTATTAGTCCATAATAAGGTCAATTGTGAATTTATTATGAATTTTAGGTATCCTTCATCAGTTTTTGTTGGTGACACCTACACATACTTCGCTGGAATGACTATGGCTGTAGCTGGCATTCTAGGCCACTTTAGGTATGTCTTCTATTCCTAACCTTTTACTACTAGAGCTGGTAATTTTCAGATCATTTGGTCACTATATCTTAATTCATGGCACCTTGTTTTGTAGCGTTGAGATATTTATAATCATGTCAATGTGTAAAATATGGAGCAAATTATAAGATCAATGACAAACTTATTATTATGTCATTGATTTGATAACACGGAAAATTGAAATGAAATTCATGCAAACTCAGAAACAATCTTGAATCTTGTCTAGCTAACCCGGGGGACATGATTGAGAAAGAAACAATGTTAAATGAACTGTTCTCCATTATTTGCTTGGTGGAGTTTTTTATTCCATTTTATTCTCTTCTTTTGACTTTGGGGCGAGTAATTTCCCAGCACAATTGCAGGCTCCTCTTAGAATCTGTCTAGCTTTCATCTTTTACTTGCTTTATCTCATGGACAATGGTAGTTTCATCATGTAGAAACTTTTTGTTAACTCATCATGCCTTGAGAAATAGGTTCCAGTTCCTTCTACTAATGAAAACAGATGAAGGAGATCTGGCTCATCAATAATTGGCTTCAGACAGAACATTTATGCATACAGTTGACCTCAAACCTTGCACCATAATCATGACACGTAAAATTGATTATTACTTAATAAATTATTACAGCCCTCTATGAAGGGCCCTATCTGCATGTAGTGAAACCTATGGCCACTGAAAAGCACACCTTCCTCAATAAAAAGACGCTGATCCAATTGTTAGCAGATGTAAGCCAAATAAGTGTCTCCCTCCTAATCTTGTTTTGTACGAGTTAAAGTTTCTTTGGTGGCTGATCATTGTTGGCTTCTTAATCTTTAAAATAGGTTAACTTGTATATCCCTCCTTCAATCTGCATACATGATGCGTTGTTATGTACTGACATTGAACTCATATCCCCTGTTCTATTTCTACCTGTGATTTCTCGTTAGTGATCTTTCTATCTTCTTCTTTTTTGTTTTTCTAAAATTGTGATCTTCCTACTTTCATAAACGTGCCTCATGTTGTGCATGGTTTTGATGCAAACGTAAGCATCATTACCTAGTAGAGCACATTCTTAGGCAGATTGCAGGGTGATGAGTCGTAAAAATATTAGCTCAAAAATCAAAATATACAGGATGTTGATGTTGAACATGGAAAAGCCTTAAGGTTGACTCTACAATATATTCTGCTGAAACTATAATTTTCGTAGTTTCTGTAGGCTATAGCTTCTTAGTGAGGCAAATCTTCACTAGAAACAGTTATTAAGCAATGAGCACACAAAATGAGTTTGGATCGTGTTAGGGGGCTTTACTTGTTGACAGTGGGGTGTTGAACTCAAGCAGGCTAAACTGCAATGGGATTGACTACTTGACAAATTCAGTCTTTCTTCGTGCACATTGTTTAATATTTATAGTTGATAATCTGTAAGCAGAAGCTAAAAGCATCCCTTCCCTGCCTCTGCGTAATCAGCTGTTTTCAGAATCTGTCCCGAACAGGAGGGCACAGTCTCCTAAACTTAACTAAAAAATGTTATAAGCAGCCCCAAATAGCTGCACCAAATGCCAGAAAGCATTGAACTTTTGTGCTTTTCGGTTATTAGTGTTGAACTATTTCATTTGTTTGTCTGTTGATTCTCGAGTAGTGGATGTTTTGTGAATGAAATTTACGGTGAAACACTGTTAAGCAGGCTAATCAGCCAATAAAAAAGGTACAAGCATACCCTAAAAGCTGCACCAAACGCCCATAACCATTGAAATTTTATCTTAGCTTTTAATTTGCGTTGAACTGTTTCATTTGTTTCTCTATTAATTCTGAGTGTGAGATGAGTTTTTGAATGATTTGTCACAGTGAAACACTTCTGATATTCTTCATTCCTCAAGTGTTGAACTTCCTTTTATCCCTCCCTCAGGTTTGACCAAAGCATCTCTCTCTCTCTCTCTCTCTCTCTCTCTCTCTCTCTCTCTCTCCCATGCTCTTCTTCAATGTTCTGATTCCTTTTGTACTCTTTTAGCTTTCTGGCTATATTCCTTGTCCACGACATCGGCTGCCCAGGTAGTTTCTGATGCAATTGTTATTTCTAACTGTTGCTGGAGGATTAGTGGATCTTACTCAAGTAGTTAATATCCGTGAACCTTCAGGTTTGACACTCAGACCGGACTGCTAACTGGGACAAATGATGGGACACTTGTAAACTTGTTCTTAAGACAATTTGGCAGGAAGTCAGAAAATTCGCTTTGCATCCTTCTACTTGTCTTCCAGGTAACAGATTCATGGTTTCTCTCATCTTAATAATATTTCAACTTTGGCATTGCATCGCTATAAAAATTCTTGAATCTGTGTACTCACAGGCCTTGCATGGTTCATGAACATGTTTTTCACTAAATTGTCTATGATATTACATAATTCTGTAAATGGTTGTGGACCTTTGACATTTTCCATACACGCTTGAGATATAATGATCTATCTGTATCTGTCAAAGCATCTTGAAAAAGCATTTTAATGATCTACGTAACAGGTTTTATGGGTTACTGATATACCAATGCTATTTTTGATGAAGTGGGCACTGCCCCCTTTCATGTGCAAGATTCACCATCAGTCTGTCCTGATTGTGATCAGTTTTTCACTTCATATCAACGTGTGTTTGAGTTTGTTTATTGCACAGGCCATCTGTTGCTGCTTCTGTTTCTTGCTGAGGTGGTTCCTGGCTGGTTGGTACAAATGAGGTGGCAGCTAAAGAGGAAACAATCTTTCGTGTGGTCACATTCCCGCGGTATTACCTCACCGGATAGGCTTTTTGTACTTTATTTTCTTCCCTCTCTGGGAATCAGAGAAACTTAGTTAAACCCATTGGGAGAACAGGGACGTCCTATAGCTGAGATCAAGAAAAACCACGACACACTGAAATGGTGGATATGATTTTTATTTTGCTCACTAATGCCGGGAGATTTTTTTTTTGAAGACTCAGAAATTCAGAAGTGGGAGAGTTTTTGACATGATGACGGACAATAGTTTTTTTCTGTAGTTAACCAAGTTAAGGATTGTACGCACATGCTTGAAATGACTATGGTTATGAATCCAATCCTTACTTCAAAAAATGGGTATATATATCGAAGTCTTTTAGGCTGGTATGGCAGATTCATATATAGAAATTTGACATCTTCCCATATTCCGACCGATGTGTCACACTTGCATATGGTTTAAGTGTGACTTAAAATTTATCAAATTTTGACCAGGACGGAAGGTTTCATGCACTCAATAAATAATAAAGAAACAAGATTTGATGTACCAAAAACAAGAAAGAGATTTGACACATCTGACTATTCATGCTTTCTTGGGTGAATGAGAATAACTTGACCTGATTACTGCTAGGCTCGTTTGGATGGGGTATTGAGAAGGGGAATTAGTTTTTCCTCCTCCTAAGACCATGGGCCTGGGCTTATCACCTGGTTTGGCAATCAAAAAATGTAGGAGTATTAGGTTTCTCTCCTCTTTTCTTGTACCGGCTAATATCCCTTGCGGGAGAATTATTTATGGGTGGATTTTGGGGTGTTATTAGGTAATACTCCCGGATAAAGCCAAAATAATATCACCTTCTCTTTCATTTCAACTACAAAATAATCTTATCCTCCTATTTTATTTCTCATCCAAATCAAGTACTACTATTTTATCCTCTCATTTTTAATACCTCATCCAAATCAACTACTATTTAATCCCCCTCCATAAATACTACATCAATGTGGGTCATCCCTTATTAACTAATATCCTCTACTATTTTATTCCCACTTTATAAATAATATTTCCAATCCTTATTCCACATCCAAATGTGCCCTTATACCGATAGATTAGCATTGTGGTATTATTAATGGAGGTATTGCTAGTAGAAATAAGGTTCACGTAAATTGTGAGATTATATAGTTCTTAGATATTAGTCAAACAGAGAGGAGATATATCAAGATATCATGTCACACTGTCCTCGACAGTATGAAAAGTTCTGAAATGTAGGTGCTCACTACAAGAACTAAAAGACGAAAATACCCAGTTAAATTTCCCGATTTTCACATAAGGAAAAAACTGGCGACACAAACATAAAAAGGGTAAAAATGTACATGTCTCTTTAACTACCCAATTTTTATTTACTTAGTCCTTTAACTACCAATTGAACACTCATACTCCTTTAACTATACAAATGCAACGTACTCGATCCAATTACCATCTCCCATCCAAAACATGGACCGAAGGTCTTGTACAATGGAGACCCCACACAAGCACATAATGCCCCGTGAAAAACATCCATACCACACAAATTTACTCGCACCCAAAGCCTGCACCACAACTTTTTCAAGCTAAACTCTCATCACATGTGAATGATGTTCGGATTAGGTTTGACCCAACAAGAGGCTCAAAAGTCAAAATTGGGTCTTGTCCAACCAAATCCAAGTTTCTCCCACTAAACCAATGAGTCCTTATTATGCTCATCATCTTCTTCTTGTTGCATATCAGAGTGAACGGACCTTGTTGCTAATCAAGTCTATGGACCCTAACCTTCTTCCTTTTTCTAGGAAAAGGACTAGAAACTCTGTCCATCACACTGCATTCTGAAAGTCGGTCAACTAAAAATACAAAGGCTGTAAGGATACAAGCGGGCTTTTCTGCCTTCTACAAATGCCGCATTAAAGGATATTAAGACACTCTATACACCTTAAGGTACAACCAGTTCTTTATAGAATGTGAAATCTACGGTGCCATAGATTTCATATTCCGGGATTCGGCAGTGGTTTTTCAAAATTGTATGATTTACATACTCAAACCTTGTGACTCTCAAAAAAACACAATAAAACACAAAAAAGAGAGTACGAAGATGGAAAAACCGGTATCGTAATCCAAAATTGTACTCCCTCTATCCATTTTAAATGTCCACTATGGTTCTGCATGTCATTTTCAATTGTCTATATCTCTCAATATATTGCTAAAAATATGGAATATTGATATTGTTTAATAGATCTCAATTATTTCTATAAGGCAATGATTTCAAAATTTTAAAACATAACATCCGTCGAGAGATATAAGTCATTGAAAATGGCACGCAAAATCGTAGTAGACACTTAAAAATGGACAAAGTGAGTATAATAGAAGCTGCATGTGTGGCCCGTGATCCTCGGTACGAGTCCTTCCTCTGCTGGTTCAAGGATCGTCTAACCTTCTCCTAACCTGTGCAGTGAACGCATGACCAAGACTTAGCCGGGGTTGCCTGACAAGGCTCTCCAGCGAGAGGATAAGTATGTGCAAAGAGAGAGAGGAAAGAGACAAGGGTTTTTGGGTAGGAATTAGTGTCCACCACTTAGGGTTGTCCTCCTTCAGTATTTATAGAGTCCTCTTGGCTTGCTCTCTAAGTACCGGCATGTGCCTTCCACGAGCCAAATGACGCCATCGTGACATCACTGAGTAGATCTGGTAACTGTTTTGGTGTGAGCTGACGCCCCATGTACGCTTATCGTTATCCTTTGGCGTAACCCTTCAGCACGTGACGAGGCACACGTCACTGCATTTGGTCGAGCCCACGCTTGGCCGAGCCTAGTGGGTGACTCACGTGGAGAGTACGCTGATGGAGATCCCCTCCTGATGGTGGCCGAACTTGAACGACACTCCCAGCGCTGGTCGTTAGTTGAGTGCTATGCTGTAAACTATCAAGGGGAAATTGTATTTTAGTGGGAGTTGGGGTAAATAATGCACATTGGAGATATTTTTTCGAAATTACATAAATAATAAATATGGAACGGAGGAAAAAAAAATTCCCACACATGAAACGGAGGAAAAAAAATTCCCCAGACATGGAGTTGATTGTAATCAAATCTAAGTTTCCTAAATTGCCCTTTTTATGAATTTAAGTTGCTCCTTATATGGACCTAAGTTGTCCCTTATGTGAACCTAAGTTGCCCATTCTATGAGTTTTCTGGGTATTTAATTTCTTGAACATTTCTTTAATCTCCTTACTATTTCTATTATTTTCTGGGTATTATTTTTCGTTTAATTTTTTGAACAAAATGTTCTTGACGGATATTAATTATCAAAACACGTTATTGGCCGTCATTTTCCCTAGCTTCATTGAAGCAGCCGAGTTTACAGTCAAGAATTTCATTAACGGGGACCAATGGACTCCCTCGACTATTCCATTTTTTCATGACCTAATTAATGTAAATTGCATTGTAATTTTGATACCTCCTAGTGGAACTTTCTTCGAACAAACAAGAGCATACACAATCAAACATGCTTACAGCACCTGTGGTTTCCGAGAACTGTGCAGTAATGCGTGAAGTAGATCATACTACTCTCTCTAGTAACTCCATTGTGCAACGTGTATACATGCTCTGTTTCTTTCCTCCGTTTGGGTTGCCAGTGGTGGCGTTGGTGTTATGGAGGTCTATTTCGGTGGTGGTGGTGGTTTTGATCTGTCTGATGTGGTGGGTGTTGGCAGTTGGGTCGTGGTGCTTGAAGAATGTGCAGACGATTAGGGTGTAGGTTTCGGATTTTCTTGAGCTGGTCTAGCCCCTTTTGGGCAGTGGCGTAGCCAGAAAATAATGTAAGTGGGGGCACCTTTAAATACATTTCAACCACAAAATTTCGATTCAAGCAACGTTAAAATATTTGTGCTAAGAATTGAAAAACCTAACATAATTTTTTAATATAGTAAATTATATAGAATATAAAAACAATCGAACTACTTAAATTGTCTCAGCATTATTGCTCCCATTGTTAATAATTGCTAAAGTATAAAACATATAACCCATGGTTTAGGCATTTTTGAATTTTGGACATTATGTATTAGAGAGTTCCAAATAATAAGTGGCGGCTATTTTTCACATTAGACATCTCATTTCGCTGGTATAATGACAATATTCAAATATGTGGAAAAGAAATTGAGAATGAAATGATATTCGACTAGAGAAAATACAATTATGATATACAATTAATTAGAGAAAATACAAAATATACATTTTAAAATCTTAAATTTAAATTTTAAAAAAAATTGAGCGGGGGCGCGTGCCCCCGCTCGTCCTATTCTCCCTCCGCCACTGCTTTTGGGTTAGGTATTAGGCTGTTATTGTTAAATCTGGATAGTTGTAGGCCTTTTTTGTTTTTGTGCTTATTGTATGATTTGGGTATTTTAGGCTCATACGTGTTATAGGCTTTGTCCCTATAGGTTTGTATGGGTTTCCATAGGGCTGTATTTTTCAATTTTTGATTGGAATCCCTTTTTCCTTTTCCCTCTTAATAAAATATTACTTTTGCCGGTAAAAAAAAAGTTAGTCCGTACCTTTAACTCTGAAAATAACAGGAGAAAGTATTCCTCTAAACCTACAATCTCCATTTAACATGACAACGAGCATGAATTGTATGACAAACCACGCCCCTTTTCTCAGGTCTATAACAGACACATTCAAATGATATCTGACAATGAATAGAGCAAGCAATTAGTTGGATTTCAAGTCAATTGTATGCAATGCTAGAGGCGGCTCTACAGTCAGCCTTTAATGGTTAATTGAACACCCTATGAATTCTTTTTTGCTTAGAATATATGTAAAAATTATTAGTTAACCTTAATTTCTTTGAACACCCCATCCAAATATCCAATGACGAAGCTAGGAATTAGAATCTTGGGGGGCCGAGTCATATCGGGACAAAAAAAAAAAAACTACCTCTATACTTGTATTCTATAGTCAAAGGATAAGCCAAAAATATTGCACATTTTGTTATGTAATGCTTACAATGCCTCTGCTAATAGATGGTGGAATTGGTCAAATTAGTCAAGGTATGAGTTAATTGGTTTGGGCAACTTTCAGTTATAAAAAATAAAAAAGGCGAAAAAAGCAGAGAAGCAAACAATAAAAGGGTGGAGGAAAATATGACACTTTACCTGCAACCCCTTGAAGCATTTCCCCATATTTCAGCTGAGACAAACTCGAGCAACTGGTGACCATATCAAATTACCTAACAACCGAGGGTATTAGCTGGTTGGATAGACTATTGACTAGTCAATTTGGTGTTTAGTAGGCACACACTCTCCCAACTATTTACTCCATTCTTCCAAAAATCTTGTTTTGGCATTTTCCCTTCTTTTTTGAATTTTTTTTAGGTTAAGGCTATTTTGTTTGGATTAATCATTCATCTCTCCGAGATAAGTCTTTTTTTTAGAACTATTGGACATTCCAAGCTTCTCGCTCAAAAGGAGAGTAGGAGACAGTAATATGTACTTATGTTGTTTATGAGCAATATTTAATGTGATTTTTTTGTTGCTTTTTATTGACGAAAGCTACTATTAAATTTAGCGAAAAAGCATAAGCTAACAAAAGCGGTTTGTATTAAGACACCTTATATGATATATAGGGAAAACATACAAACTACTGCTGCATAGGAATCACATAGATTAATGCATAAAGCATGCATAT
>BPLS01029725.1:25177-41317 GCA_019656275.1 Rhododendron kiyosumense | reverse complement strand
CATCATTGTACAGAAGCTGAGCAAGGGTGGTCTTGCCCACCCCACCCATCCCGACAATCGGGATCACATCTAGCCCGTTACTGCTTTCTCCATCACAGAGCAACAATTTCATTATCTCTTCCTGGTCATTCTCCCGTCCATAAACGCAGGATTCATCCACCACAGAAGTGGATGGCAACCTGGTTTGGGACCAATACCGTCCAGCAACTTCTCTCAAACCAAGTACGTCTTTAGCTTTCCCGACGAATTGGTCTAACTCGCCGATCATTTCCTCTAACTTGGAGTACTTCATACCACCACGGTCGAAAAACCGAGCGAAAGTCAAGATCAGGGAATTATCTCGCAACCTTTTTTTGCCTCTTGGGTAATCGGCTTCCACCTTGCTCCGCAAATCCTCGGTAGCGATCTCATCCACTAGGTCTTCAACGTCGTAGACAGCATCTTTAACCTCGTCTAACCAACGTTTCACACGTTGATCAGTGAACTGCTTGTTCTCTGCATCATTGAGCACCTTATTGAGTTCAACCATGGTCTCCTCCAGCTTCTTGAGGAGCCTTTCGTCATGCTTTCGACCCCGGAAGAAGTTGATGAACTCCTTGGAAGCCATACGGTCAACCAGCACTCCAACTACAGCGCCAAGAAGTGCTTCTCCAACCATGGCTGCGTCCATGTTTTTTCCTGTTCTTTGCATACAAGAGAGATGACAAGAGGGTGGGGAAACAGAGAGAGTGCAGGAAACCAAGATTGGAAGCCTCTGCAACCTTATGAGGGTGAGCAGAGTTTATGGAATAAATGTATGTTTTTAGGAGGCAAAAACAATAAACAACGGAGATAATTGCGAATGCCATACACAGCTGGTTCAAAACTTGCTTAAATCATTTGTAATTTCTAGCTCTTGACCAGTTTTGGCTCAAAATTTAGAGTGTCACTTTAATTACTTGGAGAGTGAAATGAATGTGACTTCATTTACCGCTAGTAATGGTAAAGCCGTAACGGCTAGAGATAGCACGTGGCCAGTTTTGGCTCAATAATTGAGTCGGATTTTTTTTTGCCTTTATTTAGTTTTTTTCCTAGTATGTTAGTTTTGCATCATTTTTTTTGAGAAATGATATTGGCACTCCAAAAACTGATGCAGGCACTCCAAAAAACAAAGGAAAGTGGCTTTGAAGTTACATTGATTTTGGAGTGCCTGTATCAATTTTTGGAGTGCCAATATTATTTTCCTTTTTTTTTTTTGAAAATTATTGATTTTTCTTGGTAAGAATATAAAAATGTAGGAGTAAAAAGTTATCAAGAATTTCTACAAGCTGAAACTTTCAATAATGCAGTCGCTATCTTGTTACATCTTCATGCTTTTTTTTTTCATTTTGTTTCTTATTTATATCTAGAGATAAAAGTAGGGATAAAATCAGTTCGGTCGGTTTTTGGCCGTTTTTATCACTATTCAAACCAGTCGGTTTGTAAATCTTTAAAACTGTCACTGAGTGGTCAGTGCGAAACATTTCAGTTCAATGGCTCTCGAAGCGGTTCGGTTCGGTCATTGCTCGCGGTCTTGGGATTTTTGAACATGATTCTCAACATGTCTATGTTTCTACTCACACTTCGAAGGTTGGATCAACACAAATTTGAAAGAAAAAAATAGAGCCGGTGTTCAAGTATTTGAGGGTTGGTGTGGTGTCTCTTTGTGGCACAAAACGGCGTAGTTTTGAGGACCTTCGTGTTTTGAGAAAATTTGGCAAAAAAAATAACGTCCATTTGATGGCCTACATGACAGTGGCGCACTACATGGGGATGCACTACAGCACCCCCAGATCCGAGTACGACTCGTACATGAAACTCAGTGTTCTAAAAGGCGCTTGGCGCTAGTCGGGTGGTAACACACCGCCGAGCGCCTAGCTCGCCTAGGCGCCACTGAGAGATTCTATGTTTATTTTGAAATATTTTCTATGAATTTCTTGTGGAATAAATTCTGGATGTGATAAAATAAGTTTTGGCAATTAATGTCTCTCCAAACTCAGTATTTACATCACTATAATTTACATTTTGACTGTCTTCAAAAAAAAAAATTAATAATGTCTCCGCCTAGCCGCCAAGATTTTCCTAGGTCCGCTAATCTCCCTGACCACCTAATGAGCCGCTGAGGGGTATAATACCGCCTAATGAACCGCCCTTCATGTCCTTTATTACTTAATTCGAAGCAATGGGATTTAGTAATAAAGGACGTGAATTTGCCAAACCGTACCCTAGATGTTAACAAATTGACCAAGTCCAGAAACATTGGTTAGTTTTATGGAAAAAATCAGTAGGTGAAATGGTATTATATATGGAAAAGAAAATGAAGTTTGTAATGTATTTTTCTCCTTTACGGGTAGGGGTACAGAAAATCCTAAAATAGTTGCACGTTTTTGGGTCAGTTATGCATTTTTATGGTGTTAGTTATGCATGCTTTTTAGCCAAAGTTTTTGTGACCAACATTTATTGTATGTGGGTTGTACCATAAGCTTTGCCAAATTCTATACAATCTACTTTCTATTCACGAACTGTTACTTTTTCTAATTTGGAAAAAAAGAAGTAAAATTCCTGCAATTACTTATGTCACATTAACAATTAAAGCAGTTGTATTTGAGGCAATGGGTATTGTACGTCCCAATGGAGGTGAATTTGGCAATCCCTAGATGTGAACAGAATGATAAGGTCCAATCAGCGATTAATTTTATAGGAAAACTTAATTGATGAAATGGTATTTACGGAAAAGAAAATCAAGTTTTCTGATGCAAGACTCAACCATTACTGGGGGGTTGCTTGCGTTAACCAAACAAGGCTCATAATAATCGTACCATGTCATGTGTGTAGCACAGCAGCAGTTAACAATCAAAACGTAAATAAGAAGGTAAGACATAGACAAAAATAAAAACCTCCGGGTCAATCGGTGGTTACATTTAAAATCTTAGCGGCTAGCATCAGTAGCTATTCTATTTGACCGGCATCATTAGCTATATTTTTTTTGGTACATAGCATCATTAGCTATATAGAAGATAAGATAAGACATAAACAAAAACAAAGATCTCTAGGTCAATTAATGGTTGCATTACAAAATTAAGGTGGCCGGCAGTAGTAGCTATACGGAAGGTAAGACATACAAGAACAAAGACCTCCAAGTCAATTGAAGGATGTTGCATTAAAAAATCAAGGTGGTTGGCAATAATAGCTACATTCTATTGGCAGGCAGAATTAGCGATAAAAAATCAATGTGGCTGGCAGCAGTAGCTTTACAGAAGGTAAGACGTATGCAAAAGAATCCGAGTCGATTGATGGTTGCATTAAAAAATCAAGGTGGCCGGCAACAATAGCTTTATTCTATCGGTAACATGTTGGAGGTAAGGACGAAAGTCTTCTAACAGAGTAACTTTATCATATACACTAAAAAGAAAAGGGGTTTACACGTACAAATTTACCAATTCTAGTCGAGAAGGAAAGGCTCTTGTGCACGTAAATACAACCAAGACCAAGAAACCAAATCATCAGTCACACTTGGTAGGGTACAACTCATGTATGAAACTCTAAAATGATAGGCAAAATCTTACATATTTCATATGATTCAATTTTCCCGGTTTTGTAGAGCATGAAACAACAATTTTTGAGATTATCTATCTCACATACTCTTTTTCTTGTATCCTCAAGTGTCCATTGAACTTAATTACCAGGTCCAGCCACTCAGCCAGATCTAGAATCTGTGTGCATGCAGGTAACTGTTTGAATTATATAATTGCTGAACGATGTATGTAAACAGGTCGATTAAAAAAATGTGAAAAAGAACATGAGGCTGGCGAGTTTGCCCCTAAAAATTTTGAGACTACTGTAAAACAAATGTAGGAATGTGAGGCAATACAGGACAAAAATTTCAACAAAAATTTCTCTCGAAAAGTTCGATCCATGGTTCCACCACAAGTCTTGTGTTGATGATTTGAATCGTTCATCTCCTAAGAGATTCATTGTGGACAATATGCACACAAAAAATATAAGTTGATTAAATATTGATAAAAGATACTGACTGAACCACATTTCTCTTGAGAAAATTGATGATTGAAATTCTAGCTATTGTTGCCGACCACCTTGATTTTTTTAATGCAACCAAGACAGGTGATTTTTTTTTAAATAGTCATGATTTGCGAATAACGAACATTCCGCCACTACCTCCAGATCAATTGGTGGTTGCATTAAATTAAAGAAAAATTGGTGGTTGCATTAAATTAAAGAAAAGGCAACAGGTTGGAGATAAGGACGAAAGTTCACCCAACAAAAAGAAAAAAAGGTTTATGCCTATAAATGTACCTTTCTCCTCATTGAAAAGGGAAGGCTCTTGGTCACTTGTAATTTGTAAAAGAAAATCTTGGTACAGAATAGTCTACCATTGTTTGGATATGGACTGTGAAATCACTTAATAATACGAGGAACCTCTCCAAGAATTGTCAATTGATTCTGGGTTGGATACAAATTTTAAATCCATTAATTGAACCTTCGGTCAGCGTTTTTTTATAGCATTAAATTAATTTCTGAATTTACCATCCAAAACTAGAATCATTGTGGCTGCAGGTAAATGTTTTAAGTTATAATTACAAAACGAAATACGTAAATGGAACGTGAAAAAGAATAATGGTGAGGGATGCATGCCCTGCTTGTTTCTGGAGGTTATCAAAAGTTACAGACTTGGGTATTTCTTACTCTGGGATCATAAAAATCTCAACCCTTCATTGCTTGGATTACCATCCGAACCGTCCATTGCCGAGATGAACGGCTGAAAGGGCTGCTTGGCATCCCTGCCAAGCGGGGTGCTTGGCAACATCCTCGGATCCCTAATTGGGAGAAATAGTACAAGAGCTTATTTTCCTACGAAGAAAACCATCTTCTTATCACCATAAGAAATTACTCTACCAGATAAAGACCTGGAAGTAAAAGTAGGAATCTAAACTCGAAAGGATTATAACAAGCTGCAACAAGTAACAACGTATGTGTTATTGCAAAGAGGTCCAACAAAGCTAGGCTCAGTTGGAAATCCTTGTAAGAACCTGAAACTTCCTTCTGTGGCCCATTTTCATCGGGTATCCTCCCCTGTTAATTCGTCAAGTCTTCTATAAACAAGCCCGTGAGTCCGTGACTAAGATTTATCTAATCCAATTACAATTGCAATAGGTCAAACACAGCTGGATATATATATACATACCCCAAAACTTTCTTTTGAGGCCTAATTTCATCCGTATTTCCCCCACATTCTTTCATCACGTCCTCCATGCACAAGCTGTAACTATGATCTATCTAACCTAGCTAGTACCAAATTCCAAAGTTCAATGCCCATAATACTACAAAACTTCCAAGTACATTAGAAACAAGTCGTTCAAAGATATCAGAATCGGCAATTAAAGAAACATCTAATTCTCTCCTTTACCCTTTTCTTGCAGTTTAAAGTTCAGAATCCTACAATAATTGCAGTCTAAAGTTCAGAATCCTACAATATAATATGATAAACAGTAAAGCTTCATTGTTCATTACATGCATAAACATCTGTTAAGTCTAGAAGATCTATATCACTTTTAAGAAATTATCGTCATTGCCCATATTCCGAGTGCGTTACATTTTGATCTCGAATATTCGGTGGTACCGACTTCAAGGATCACAAGTTAATCCTCACAGTATGTAACAAAAAAAGCTACGCACGTGCATCTTCCTTTTTAGAAGTTCTAATTTGGTTATCCTGTTTCTCATATATAAAGCAAGTAACAAATGTAAGTAGAAAATTAAAATGCCAATAGGGGCTACTACATAATTTCTGCAAAAGAATTAAAATCCAAACAGAGTACACCCATACCAATTCATAGAAATTGGATGATAAAAGCAGAAATCCAAGAAAATTGTGATGACTGATGAGACAAAGAGATAAAGGTAGCAGCACCTCAGGGCCTGGACTTACACTCCTAACTTTGTTTCCTCCATGTCACACACTGAAAACTGGTTTGATCACAATCATGTAATGCCAAAGCGATACGAGCACTTTCCTTCACAAAGTCATAATCCAAACACGGCCTAGATGATCTGCCATCACTTTTCATACAATTTTGGCCACCCAAGATCCACCTGCTTTTAGAAGCCACTCAATGCAACCGGACCAAAAGTTCTTGTCAGATAACAGCCATGATTGAGATTTTGTAATTATGCAAGAGCTTATGCTCAGTAGAATACCAACCTAGAAAAATTAAGAATTATATTAGAGAAATATGCATTAGCTTAGATGCTCTACAGAATGATCAAGTAGATTATAATGGAGCGATGCAACAATATCACATTTTTCTCTAGACAGTAAACTTAAGGGAACTACTGGAAAAAAAAGCTAGTAACATCTTTTGACTAAACCACTCAAGGGAAGGATCCAAAATAGTCTAAAATGCAGTACTCAGTCAGACCTTCACATTTCTTCTACAGAAAAATCAGCCCTTGTGTGTACCTGAGTATTAAACCAAGTGGAATGCCCAACCATAGGACTAATTCAAAGGCGTTTCTCTGCTGATTTATACAATTAAAAAGCATTTTTTTTCCATTTTTTGAAAAAAATATCCTTGTCAACATTCTCATTACTATTTCGAAAAATATAAAATTCCAATTAAGTCAGAAAAGAATACAAAGCGCATATACTGAAGAAAGATGAGAGATCAAACCTACATAGCTGTAAATGCCTTCAACGGTTTGCTACTAGTCAGCTAACTTCCAAACCCCAAAAATTGAAAACCAAATCAGGACGTTGGAGAGTTGCGGTCTTCGCCTAATCTGAAGTTTTAAAAAAAAAGTTTGGTGAGCAAAAAATATAAAAGTAAGTTGCATGACATTGAAAAAGAATTTAACATGCAGGCTTAAACAAGCACCAACTACTTCAATTGCAAACAGCTCAAAAGTTAAGAGAATTAACAAGGACAGGCCAGCTTATGATATCGAATTTCTCCAATATTTAAGAGCATTAACAAGGACAGCTCAATGTATACGGGCTTTTTCAGTTTATAAACATGAGTATCAGATCGAAGGTTCTATAATTATAAACATGAGTATCAGCCAACTACGTATTTTGTGGTTGTTATTTTTATTGTTTCTACTTTGTAGTAGTAGTAGCAGTCGTAGTTCCAAATGGCGTTGAATTAATATGCTCTATATATACTGCTTGATCAGCTAGATCACCTTTTTGCATATGCAAAAGAAATAACTAAAAAAATAATGAGGAAAAGAAATGAATACTGGAAGCCCATTCATCTACACACATGCAAAAACATGAATGGAATAAAGTAATGAGTGGGAAGAAATATAATACCTGAGTGGGAATAGCTTATAGTTTCCCCTTCGCACATATATATCGTGGATAGACTTATTCACCGATTACATTACCATCGATTCTTATAGACGGGATGTGAGCAATCTTATGCCAGTCGTCTCCTTCCTCCCTGCGGCAACGAGGTTCCAGCAACGGACAGCGCAAAATTTTCAGCTCTGAGAGGGAAGTGGGAAGCCTCTCTACCGACAAGGATTGGAGCTGAGGGCAATTGGAAATTAACATGCGTTCGAGAAAGACAAGAGGTTGAAGGGCCCTTCCGTTGAGTGATTTGAGATTCCGCAGACCTATGAAGCTGAGATACGTAAGAGTGGGGGGCAGCAGCCCCTCCTCAGGGAACGACTCCAACACATCTTCATATTCGTTCAGAGAAAAGTTTGTGAGAGAAGGTAGTGTTTGCAAACCCCAATCTCTTCGGCCACCAACAAGTTTCTTGCAATTACTGATACGTAGAGAAACTAATTCGGAGGGCAGACCCCTTTCCGGAAAAGATTCAATTTCTGGACATCCTGATAACGACAATGAGTGAAGAGCTGGGAGGAGGGTGTACATTTGTTCTGGCAGAGACTTCAATTTCTCGCACTTCCGGATGGAAAGTGTAGTTAATCCGGAGGGCAGACCCCCTTCCGGAAAAGTCTCAATTTCTGGACAATCTATTAAGTCTAATGACCGAAGAGATGGGAGGAGGGTGTGCATTTGTTCTGGCAGAGACTTCAGTTTCTCGCACTTCCTGATGTAAAGGCAAGTTAATCCGGAGGGCACATCCCCTTCCGAAAAAGTCTCAATTTTTGGACAGTCGTTTATCGTTAATGACTTAAGAGAAGGCAGTTGGCCGAGAAGTGGCAAGGAAAAGCAATTCGTGCATGTATCCAACCATAACCGCTCCATATTGCAAAATGATTTATCTCCTAACCAATTAGGAAATCTTGTGCCTCCATAGTTTGTAATCTTAAGGAACTCCAAGTTTGTGTGAGGCTCTAGGTTTTCAAGTACATCACTTTCCTTCTGTAAATCCTCCGTAGTGCTACCCCATTTCAAAGTTAACTTTTTAAGGTGCTTTTTCTCCTTCAACTTTGCTTCCGATGCGTCGTCACCGCTTGTAACATTTTCCAAACCCAAGATGGTGATTGCTTCACGAAGACTACTAAGCTCTTTCAAACCATTAATACCTGACCCGCTACACTTTCCCACTACAAAATCAGTTAATAGTTGGAGATCTTTCAACCTACTTATACTCACTGGCATCTCTTTTAAGTTGGTTCCAATAGTAGAACGATAGCTGAAATCAAGACGACGCAATGAAATAAGTTTTCCAAGATCTGCCGGTAATGTTGTAAGAGAATGACATAGAGATAACAACAGTGTTTCTAAATTATATAGGGTACAGACTGATTCAGGCAACTGAGTGATTTCACTGTCGGAGAGGTCTAAAAAGCGAAGATGGATCAATTTGCCAATTGAATAAGGCAATCCCTTAAACGCATATTGCGGCAAAGATAGCACCCGTAAACGTGGCATTCTTGAAATAATCTCATCCAACTCCTTATTGCTCAACGGCACCTTTTTTTTTCCCCATTCATAGCCAAAGGTTCTAGGGTCTGTTTGAAAGAAAGTCCTCAAACACTTAGCATCTTTAATTACCTTTAACTTATCAGCGCCATCAAAGTTACGTCGAACATACGAGAAATGGCGTACATTCTCAGATGTACCGCATGGCTTGTCATCTTCTAGCCTATAACAAAAATCTCCCATCACATGTTGAGCTAAATCATGAACAAGATCATGCATGACAAACAAAGAATTATGTGCACTTGATCTTTGAAAAAATGACCTTGAAACCAATTCGTGGAACCACTCATAACCTACTTCTTCCACTGTCTTATTATTCTTGGGCTTCACCAAAAAACCTTGTGCCATCCAAATTAAGACTAATTCCTCCATGTCGAATTCATAATCCTTAATAAATACCGAACAGAAAGCAAAACATCTTTTCAAATGGGAGGGGAGACAATGATAGCTCAATCTTAAGGCCGGAAGGATGTCACTCTTCTCATCCGGTAATTCCCATATGGCACTTTCCAATATATTATTCCAATCCTTAACATCTCGTTGGGATCGCAAAAGACCACCAAGTGTTTTTGTAGCTAAAGGCAAACCGTCACATTTTTCCACTATCTTCCTACCAATCCTTACAAGGTTAGGATGTTCATTGCAATCTCCCTTCTCAAATGCATGTTTGGAAAACAATTTCCAACAATCTTCTTCTGGTAATTTCTGCAAACCGTGAATATGAACTGTTTGCACAATAGAAGCAACGCTCTCATTGCGCGTCGTAACGATAATCTTACTCCCGTGTGCTCCGAATTTGAAAGGAGCCATCAAAGCGTTCCAATTGTTATAGTTATCGTTCCAAACATCATCCAAGACAATAAGAAACTTTTTCCCACTCAATGATTCCTTCAGCTTGACATGAAGTGAATCTAGGTCCTTTACATGACAAGCCTCCCGAGTAACTTTCTCAACAACGGTTTTTGTGACCCTTGAAACATCAAATACGTCAGAGACACATACCCATGCTTTCTCAACAAAGTGCCCATCCAATCTGCATGCCATCGTTGTACAAAAGTTGAGCAAGGGTTGTCTTGCCCATCCCACCCATCCCGACAATCGGAATCACATCTAACTTATTGCTACTTTCTCCATCAGAGAGCAACAATTTCATTGGCTCTTCTTTGTCATTCTCCCGTCCATAAACATCGGACTCATCCACCAAAGAAGTTGTCGGCAACCTGGCTTGGGACCAGTTCCGTCTAGCAACTTCTCTCAAACCAAGTACGTCTTTAGCTTTCACGACGAATCGGTCTAACACGCCAGTCATTTCCTCTAACTTGGAGTACTTCGTACCACGACGGTCAAATAACCTAGTGACAGTCGAGGTTATTTGTTTGCCTCTCGGGTACTCTGCTTCCACCTTGCCTCGCAAAGCCTCGGTAGCAATCTCATCCACTAGGTCTTCGGCGTCGTAGACGGCACCTTTAAGCTCGTCCAGCCAAGCTTTCACAGCTTGATCAGTGATCTGCCGGTCCTCTGCATCATTGAGCACCTTGTTAAGTTCAAGTAATGTCACCTCCAGCTTCTTGAGGAGCTCTTTTCCATGCTTTCGACCCCCGAAGAAGTTGATGAACTCTTTGGAAGCCAAACGGTCAAGCAGCACCCCAAATGCAGCGCCGAGAAATGCTTCTCCAGCCATGTTTTTTTCCTGATTTTTGCAAACTAAAGAGATCACAAGAGGGTAGGGAAGGAAACAAATAGCGCAGGAAACCAAGAAGTGCTTCTATGGAATGAATATATGTCTACTTTTATTATTCGTGGAGTGAATTGTGCATTGACCGGCAGGTTACTGGGATATATGGAATAAAAGTAGTATTATTTTCTCCGAGGAAATGTATTTTTTATTAGTGGAAATGTATTTCTCTCCTTATGGAAAGCCACAGGCAGTGGCACACCGCTTAAAAAATACATATCAAAGTTGGAGGGGAGCAATTTTGTTCACCATGGCCTCATTTTGCGTTTTACAGTAAAAATTCAACTAATTTTTTTCAAGGTCAATCTTTTTTAGAGAAAACAATTCCATGCTTTTTGCATTTTTTCACAAAGTATTTTTAATTGCTTTCCATGATCTTTCACAATTTTCAAAAATATCAATATATCATCAGTATAAATTAAGCAAAAATCTTTAAGGTCTTTAAAGATAGTATCCATTCATCTCCGACAAACTCCTATGGTAATGTCCTCTCGATGTACTAAAAGACGTTAACTGATTTGAGTCTTCAATAAGTTAAAATTTGACAAAACTTGCTTTTAGAATCAAATTCGGCTAAAAAAATTGGCCATGGTGCACCTGTGGTAGGCCACACACAACACAATTATTCAACAGGCTCAAGTAAATGAAACGAGAGCATCCCCAATAGGGGATGGAAACCAGGTTCTGTACTTATAATACAGACTGGATGCAAAAAAACACCCTCCAATGGGGATGTAAAATGACAGAAATTGGGATGTAAAATAGCATAGATGGAAAAGGAGATGAATATTTTCCATCCCCTTTTGGTTGCAGCTATAATTGACGGATCATTAAATATCATCAAACCCAACTGCAATTACCAGAAAGGAAACGGCCGGAGTTACCTCGATTAGCCGGAAAGTTAGCCGAAATTTGATCTTCTCTGGTTTTTGAGAGAGAGAGAGAGAGGAGGGGAGTGTCTCTGGACTCTGGTTTGAGAGAGAGAGAGAGAGAGAGAGAGAGAGAGAGAGAGAGAGAGAGAATGAGTAAGGGGTGTCTCTGGACTCTTGTTCGTCGTAGAGAGAGGGAAAGAAAGAAAGAGTAATGTTTGGGAAATGGATTGGGATGAGAAGTAATTAGCCAACCGTTGGTGTTTTTTTTTTTACTGGGATCAGCCGACTGTTGATCAGCTTAACGAATTAAATAACCAACGGTCATTGTATTTTTCCTACCTATAACTATGGCAGATGAACGTCATAGTGAGAAAGAAAAACCATTCAATTCCGATCAAGATGAAGAAATTTGTCATGCTTACTTGTTCGTTAGTCAAGATCCGATTGTCGGTATCAACCAAGCACGATCTTAAAAAAAAAAATTTGTGGAATTATTTTTTTTTTCAAAAGTTTTCGATTACCGAATACCATAATTATTTTCTAACGAAAGTAGTACTTGAATTAGGATTGAGAAAGTGGAGAAAATTAAGGTGAAGGAAAAGTAAGTTAATTATCCATTCTTTTTTTAAATCTCACAATTGCAAAGAAATGAGTTCTATTTTACATCAAACTAATTTGTAATCACTTTTTTTTATCTAAAATAACTATCCATCTGCATGCAAAATGTATCTCCATTGGAGTTGCTCTGAACCCAACGTGGTTTGATATAGCTGCAAAGACAAAATAGGGTCACAGGCAATAACAATTCATTCATTCAGCAACCCCACACTGTGCGGTTTGATTCCTCCATTATTAGTAATACAGTAACTGGTTGGGAATTTGCAGTGGAAGGAAGTTAAGGAACCAATCCGACAAGGCCCTGTTTTCTTAAGATTAATTTAAATTTAGAAGTTATCTTTATTTAAATTTTTTTTTATATTTGTTCATTTTGTACAAAAAAATTTGTAGGTTATTGATTCGTCTCGACGAAAGAAATCGAAAAAGTCAAATATTTTTTATTTTTACTCAAGTATTTTGAGAAATAATCACTTTTTAACGCAAAAAAAATCTTCTTTTTTTTACTTTTTAGCAAAAAAATGTCATTTTTATTTAGGTTGTCACTTTTTATACAACCTTCCATAGTCAAAGCAAATTTTGAAAAGGAAAAAATTACTCCAAAGACTGATTGAAATGTTGGTATGAAAAAAAAGTTGGCCTTTGTGTTCTTTTGAGCAAAGGGTCATCATTTAGCACGAAGGCGCGCGGCCCGTCCAAAGCCCGTCTGGCCCATCGGGCTTTTACTCAGTCGAAGCTCGTGAAACAGGCGGGCTGGCCGGGCCCGTACTTTATAATGGGCGGGCTTGGACCTATGAATTTTTACTCGGCCCGTGAGCCTGCCTGTACACAACCATTAGCCCTAAATCTCACAAAATCTTTTCTTTTTTCCCTTGCCCAAGAAAATTTAAGCCCGCCCGGCTTTTGGCCCACTTGTTGGCCCGCCCGATTTTTGGCCTGCTAGCCTGTCAATTGGGCTAGCCTGTGGGCCAAGCTTGGGCTTCAATTTATGGTAGGTAGCCCGGCTCGCAAAAAAGTAAAAGCCTGGTCGGCCCGACCCGTGGGCGGGCTTGGGTAGTGATTTAGCGGGCTGGGCTGATGACCCTAATTTGAGCTTAACTTAAACTTAACTTGAATTTGAGAGTTGTTCTTATTTGAATTTTTTTTGCATTTGTTAGTTTTACGCCCAAATTTTTTGGGTTATTGATTCGACTTGGCGAGAGGAATCGGAAAAGTAATTTTTTTTATTTTAACTCAAGTACTTTGAGAAATAACCACTTTTTAGACTTTTTTTTACTAAAAAATAGTTATTTCTCAAAATACTTGGATAAAAATAAAAAAATAAATCACTTTTCCGATTCCTCTCAGACAAATCAATAACTTAAAAAATTTTGACGCAAAATTAACGAATGCAAAAAAAAATTAAATTAAAAACAAAATTTAGAAATTTTAAATTAAGTTTAAATTAAGCTCAAAAAAACACAGCTGTGCAACTATAGTAGGCCACACAACGCAATTATCAACCGACCAAAATAAATGAAATGAGGTGACTTGACTTGACCAGATAAAGCTGCAAAGACAAAAATGGGTCACCGGCAAGAATTCATCAAATTGAGCGAAACCCCACACGGTTTGATTCCTCCATTCTAAACTGATTGAGAATTTGTGGTGGAAATTTCCTTCTCCTTTTCCTTTCCAACTTTTCTTCCTACAATAGAAGAGAAGAGGGGTGAGGTTTATCTCCTATTTGCTGTAAACCACAATGTTGTTGTAATAGTGAACATTATACAGTTCATGAAGAAAAAGAAAACATTGTCCAATGTAAAATAATTTTTGCTAAACCGATGTTCGGGAAGCTTACTCGCACATTGATAAATCTTGAAGGACCCATAAACCAACCACTAATTGAAAGAATTTTACCAAATTAGTTTTCTTTAGCACCTCAATTTGTACATGGAATCAATCAATGAAATCAAAATTTAGCAAACAAAAAACATTTGGGCATGAAATTGAACTTGGGAAGAGAGAGAGTGTATTTGCAAAGGTACTTTCAATAAAAATTAATTACGAATATTGTCGTACAATCAATGGATGAGCAGATCAATGAAGATTATTGATAAGTATAGAATCACTAAGGATCTAATCGCAAGTGAATTTCTAGGTGACGGGCAATTGATCGAACTTTTGACCTTGTTTAAAGCTTCTTGCATTTGTTGCATTAACAGAAGTGATCTATATATTGTCAATTTCTTTCTCCGTCTCTTCAATTTTATCTTTCCGGGACAATTTCTTCCTTGAAAATATTTTCCATTTTGATTCGAACGCAAATGATCGATGCAAAAGAAGGTATGGAAAATAATAAGCAGCTTCGTCCACTGAGAACAACACCATAACAAATGGAAATGCACATAAAGTAATAACATCAAATGACAAAGTGATCAACAAGTGAATTCCATAAGAACGAAAATAGATAAGGAATATGACGACTTACACAAACGAAAGATATCTTCACACAATCACTTGTAAGAGAGAATGTAAGATTGAATGTGTCCCAAGCATTGCTCGATCATCTTACAAATGAAGAGTGTAATGAACTAAAGCATGCATCTCGGACCTACTTGAATGCTAATGCTATGTAAGGGACACTTTGAATGGGTTTGGACCAAATTAATTTTTTTAAAGCCATTAATTCAATATTATTTAACTTTAGATATACTGTTTTTATTTTTTGCAATAAATTTTAGGGAAATTTTCACATACATCCCTGTACTTTTAGCAATGAACAATCAATTGGACATTTGGGGTGGAAGAGAACCCACCCCACACGGTTTTTTCCTTTTGCAACTTTTTCCTGGGTTACCTCCTAGCTACTTGCAGGAAAAGAAGGGGGAGGTTCATCTCCTTCTTCTTCTTTTTTCCCTGTAAACAACAAAAAGTTTGACATAAAATTCACAAAAACGATTTTTTTTTTGTGTGAAATAAAGACAAACTATAAAGTCATAGTCTATAATTTTTTGATTAGCGAAAACATGGCATGAAGTTAGGACGGTAACCTAACGAGGTAAAGCTGTAAAGCCAAAAATGAGGTCAGGGGCAATAATTCATAGTGATGAAGACTTGAGCAACCCCACGCAGTTTGATTCCTCCATCTCCATTATTATACACGGATTGGGAATGAGGTTGTCTTTTTCACGAAGCGACGCGATCACAGCCATCTATTCACGCAATTAATGGTTGAGATTTTTTTTTTAATTCTTACCTGTAAGAATTGATTTTCAATCCGAACTATCCAAAAACACTTTGGACAGTCGTGATTGGACGCCGTAAATTCTTCTAGTGCTGAAGACAACCCCACACGGTTTGATTCCTCCATTTTCCAAACTGATTGGGAATTTGTGGTGGAAGTGAACCAATCCCACACGGTATTGGAGTGAGATCCCCGTCCAGAATGGGTTACCCTCCAGTCCCGTCCAATTTGGCTTCATGTGAGCTTTTTCTAAGCTCACAATAATGATCGATGTATCCGATTAATGTAATTTTTGACATGATCGTTGTTCTCGACGAGCTCATACCAAACGGGATCTGACTCCTTCCTTTTTACCTTTATTTAGGGTTTCCTCCTACAACAAAAAAGGGGTGAGGGCTTTTTTTTTTTTTTTTGAACGGGAGGGGTGAGGTTCATCTCCAATTTGTTGTACAATTCATGATTAAAAAAAACATTATACAATGTAAAACACCAGATCCATTGAGATCACTTTTTCGATAAACAGATGTCCAGGAAGCTTACTCGCACATTGATTAATCCTAAAGGACTATAAACCAACCACTAATTGAAAGAATTTTACCAAACTACTTTTCCTTAGCACCTCCTCTCTTTTTTGGATTCATGGAATCGATCAAGAAATAAAAGTTTAGCAAACTAAAACCATTTGGCCATGAAATCGAATGTGGGAAAAACAGAGAGAGAGAGAGAGAGAGAGAGAGAGAGAGAGAGAGAGAGAGAG
>BPLS01029725.1:0-18220 GCA_019656275.1 Rhododendron kiyosumense | reverse complement strand
TAATGCATGGACTGTGGACAAAAAAATTATGACTAATTCTTATATCTGTTTCTACACACTACAAAATATGACTGTAAACTAATTAGCAAAGACCACAAATGTCCTGAGAACTTCCATCTGTTTACTGCTTTTAAAACACCAAAAAATTGGAACCATAAGCCTGCTGCAAACTAACTGAAAATGAGAGTTCTTGTATATATAAAGGTATCAGAGCCCTGGCAGAGAACCAGAAGCGATGAGTTTCAACCTCCAACTTTAATGCTGGGTGAAATTTACCATTCCAATTCATCTCACACTTTGCCGAGTCTTGATTATTCGTTTAAGTGTTGCAAGCCAGAAATTACACTCATCCCAGTCGCTAGTGGTAAGTTGCACCTGTGCAAGGCAGGATAAATGCAAAGATCAAATCGGGGAGACGAAAGACATAATAGGAGGCAAATTATTTTAATTAAGTTGATTTATGGTAAAGAAATTAAGATAGGAGTGGTACCTGGATTTGAAGGGCAGTACCGAAATCACCATTGTCCAAAGACTGGCAAAGCTGAACAAGCTTTCAGAGGCATTTTTGGAGATGTCCCCACTGTTAAGCTTGGCAAACAAGGCACCTATTTCCCTTGAGTTATCCTTGATTTCCCGCTTCTTACCTGGATTTGCACGTGAACCTCCCAGTGCTTCTGATGTCTCATTAAAAAGCCACGTCAAGGTCATAATGACAGGTCCTTGCACATTATTTACAAATGAGCAGAACAACACACACTAAATGAGGAAGTATCTCTGCAGTAATTTTTTTTATTTTCTCCAAAATATAAAGATTTGAAATCATAATTTCCTAAAAATTACATCCTTTTTTATCATTCAAAAGTTTTAGCACTTATCCGTATCTGGTTCAATTCACAGGTTTGAAAAAAATACGCATCAACATGTTTGAAAGTGCATCATTGCAAAATAAAGGATTGAAACCTGTAAAGCCCCGAGTCTAACTAAAAAATCTCGAAACGTAAAACAAAAGGAAAATAAACACCGTTACCAGGCACATTTGACGTATCAACTGTCTGTACTGTAGGCGGGGGTGAGGCAGGACTTATGGCTGGTTGAACTTGTGCTGGCTGAGTAGGGCTGGAAGGCTGTGTTGGACCCATGCCAGGTCTTTGGACTCCTGCACTAGTAACCGGCATAAATCCCCTAGATGCTGGGGTAGGAGCCAAAACCTGAGACATCTGATGTCCAGGAACTTAACCTACTTGAGATGGAATAGTGCCAAGTGAACCACCAACGTGAGGTCCTGTTTGATAATTAGGGTTGCCGGTTCCCTGAAAAAAATAATTAAAGAGTTAATTTCAGTATATGCAATGCAACATTGAAACAGTTACTAAGGTCAAAGTAAATTTAATCTCATAAGAACAAACATACTGGATACAGCTGAGAACCTAATGTCGGCTACTGGTATTGCTCCACATTCCTCAACACAGGAGGGGTTGCAGGGACAAAGGGTTTTACTGTAGTCTGAGGGGTTAACGGTGGAGTAGCAAAGTTCATCTGATATAAAATGTATAGACATCTCAACAGAATCAGAGTTTGCAACATAATTTCCTTGTATTAACTGACAGTTGGAAAGTACATTAACATAAATTGATTGAGGAGAAACAAAATAGGAAGACGAAATTATTTAAGTGAAACCAAGTTTGAATGTGTCCTTAGCTTTGCTCATCTTACAAATGGAGAGTGTAATGAACTAAAGCATCTCAGACCTACTTGAATGATATCATTGATATGTAAGGGACACTTAGAATGGGCTTGGACCATATTAATTTTTTTAAAGCCATTCGATATTATTTAACTTTTAGTTACATTATTTTTATTTTTCACAATAAATTTTAGGCGAATTTTCACATACACCCCTGTACTTCAAGCGAATTTCAGAGACACCCCCTCAACTATATTTTTAAACATTTTTCAGTGTTCTAAATGGCAGCGGCCTGCCGCCGCCATAATACCCCTCGGCAGTTCAATCGGGGCCAGGGAGACTAGGCGGCATTTGGTGGATCTTGGCGGCTGCATAGGTAGCTTAGCAGCTAAGGGTCTAAGTATTGTAGTAAAATAATAAAAGGGTCTTAGTGTAATAAACACAAGTATAACAAAACACAATCTGCCCTAACCTGTTACCAGTAGCAACTCCAGAGGCGGAGGAGCCGATCGTCAAAGGAGAAACCGAATCCAGTCTCCTCCTCTCGTCATCGCCGTCTCACCGATATGTCTCCTATCTCTCTCGTCTGAGTCGGTAACTTGCCAGTATGTCGCTGACAAATTTGTTGATCCTTCCTATGACGAACATAAACCTAGAACTAACTTTTATTGATGAAATTATCATGTTTAATTAAATTAGCAAAGACACCCACAATAATAAATAAAGCATACAAGTATAAAAGAGAAATAATAAGTTATTGGGTAAAACTCTCAAAAAGTTTCAAATAAAGGTGAGATGATGCCTCTTCATACGGGCTATGGATTAGAACGTACGATTAGAATTGACACCATTAAATCTCAATTTGATTAATAATATATACCATGTATATTAGGACCAAAATTATATAGGGCAAAACTGTAATTCGATTTAAGTTTAAGACTCTATTCTTGTAAACTTATTTTTCTTCTTCGTTTTGTGTGATTTGTTTATCTTTTCTGAATTTTTGTTAGATTTGAGTGATATTTTTTGGATTAATCATCCATCTAGACGAGAGGAGTCTAAAAAGTACAAAAGTAAGATCAAACGCAAAAAAAAAAAATTCATTAAAGACGAAAAAAGTATTAAACATCAGTATTATTTGTCAAAAGTGCCGTCTTATTTGATTTTTTTTTAAAGTCGCTAGATGTTTTTATACGTTTTCGATTCGTCTCTTTTAAGACGAACAATTAACCCCAAAAATATGACGAAAGCTAAACAAAAAGTTATGAAAAGTAAAAAATACTGATATAAGTTTCTAAGACTTATAAGTTTACAAGAATGCAGAAAGTTTAGAAAATGAAAGTATTGGGCCAGAGCCAGAAGTCACAATTAGAATTGAAGAGAAAGAGAGTTAAAAGAGAAATGAGATAAACAAAGTCAAAAAGCAACTTTTGGCCAATAAAGATTTATTTAAGCTGTAAATGGCTTCTAAAGTCAATATAGGAATTCAAAAACCGTGTTTGGAGAGAAAAATGTTGTCAGCGCAAAACCATCTTTTTGTTAATTATAACGAAAACACTAACAGTCTTACACTGCTATAACTGGTTACAAATATGGTTGAGGGGGTGTCTAAAATTTGCTCAAAGTATAGGGGGTGTAAGGGAAAATTTCCCTAATTTTTACGTCACATCATTTGTCTCATTTTGCATTTTTAGTTAATAATCCGAAAAAAAACCTACAAATGCTCAAGCAGTAGTACACCTTAAGCAAAATGTATCTCGCGAACAAGTAAGTGATGCAAATACATCTGGCATGCCATAGTTGATAACCAAAAGTATGTCACTGATCTTTCTAAGCTACTACAGATTTCTCAAGTAACTTGATCACGGACATATTAATTTGTTCAAAAAGGCAAAGGAAAGAATCCGTTGGTTCTTGAATTATCTTGACTTGCTACACCCCCATATGAATTATCATGACTGGTAAAGGGAACAAGATTTATAACTGTTCATATATGCTACATAGAATGATTGGCTAACGATATCCAGCTGTCAACGATATTCTCTCTCTCAAATGGCCACCAAAGATTAGTTTGTCAGCAGTAGCTAATTGTTTTATGTAACTTATCCATGGCAGCAAGCAGCTCCCCCAGTTTTATGCTTCGGGATCAGGTCATAATGAGAAAGTAGTTCTTTTCCAACTCATTTCTATCTTTTTTTTTAGGGTTATGCGTTAGGAACATTCTTTCTCTCTCTTGTCCTTCTTTTCTTCCTCATCCCAATGTTCCTGACTCAGTTATTTGGACTGGTTCTCCTTCATCCAAGTATCAAGCCTCTCATGCTTGGAATGTGTTTAGGACTCACTATCCTGTTTGTATCCTGTTTGTACCCTGGCACAAGATTGTTTGGTTCTCAACAAATACTCCCAGGCATAGTTTTATACTATGGACGGCTGTTAGAGGAAGCATAAGATAAACTTCACAAACAAGGGTCATCGCTAGCTCTACTTGTTCTCTACATGATCAATTTCCTGAAACTGTGGAACACCTCCTCTTTGATTATTCCTCCTCCAGTCAGGTGTGTGCAGCCATTGCTGATCTCTGCTGCATTCCTCTGGGTCCTGCTCTTTGATCTCAGAAGATTGCCTGGTTCTGATCTAATTTTAAAGGGAAGGGTTTCCCTAATCTTCTAAGGAGGCTTGCTTTTGCTGCAGCAGTTTATTTTGTTCGGCAAGAGAGGATTAGTAGAGTTTTTGGAGGCATTCAAAGGCGTCTTTCAGCAGTCATTGGGCAGGTCAGATTTGAAGTGAGGATCAAAGAATCCCAAACCAAACCAAAGAGCCTTATGTCCCAATCACTTGGGGTCGGCTACATGAATCATTTTTCTCCATTGAGCTCTGTCAAGGGCCACTTGTTCACACAAACCTACTATACTCATATCTTTGCGTACCACAACATCTAATGTCAATTTAGGTCTACCCCTCCCCATAGTATTGCTACCCAAAGTTATTCTATCCGCTATCTTAACTACTGCATCTCTTGGTCTACAGTAGACATGCCTAAACTACCTTAGCCTATTTTTCCTCAACTTCTCTTCTATGGGTGCTACACCTACCATCTCACAAAACCGTTTCATTTCTAATCATGTCTCGTCTAGTTTTACCACATATCCACCTCAACATTCTCATTTCCGCTACACTCATCTTGTTCACCTGTTGTTTCTTAATAGGCCAACATTCTGTTCTGTAGTCTCATGGCAATTCCATAGAATTTTTCCTTCAATTTTATGAGTACCCTCTTGTCACATAGTACACCAGTAGCGCTCCTCCCCTCGAGCCACCCCATTTGAATCCTATGGGTCACATCATCAGCAATCTCTCCATCTCTACTAATAATTGAGCCTAAGTACCTAAAATGATCACTCTTAGGTATCTCCTGGTCTTAGATCATCACTCTTTCTTCGTGCGCATTGCTGGTACTACTAAACTAGGATCAAAGCATCCCACAACAGGAATATCAAGCCTACTTCTTTAGCCTCTCAGCTATGCCAGAATCAGCACAATTCTCTCCAGGATATTTCTACTTAATAGGCTTTAGTTTTTTCAGTTTTATATTCTTTCTTGTACAGGCTCATGCCTTTGTTCTTTGTACCTCTCAAGGATGCTCTCTTTGGTTTCTAATAATATGGATAATTACCACACACAAATACACGTAGAAGACCCATTAGATCCTTATGACATGAATATGATGGAGAAGACATATTTATGTAGCCTACCCCAGCTGATTAAGACTTAAGGCTCGGTTTTGTTTGGTTTGGTTTATCCACAGTAGCAAGTTCAGCAACCAAGTCAACCAAGCTAAAATATAGCTATGTTTGAAAGACCCGGTAAATTTCATAGTCATTTCGCATTACAACATCGTGAAACTAGGTGGTTCAGGCTTCAGTAGGTCAAATACCACCCAAAACGGTGGAATGCTTTGGTGGAAGGCAATTATATATAGCTAAATGATTAGTCCAAGTATTGTGTAAGAAATTGTTGCAGAACAAGTGCATATGTGCCGAAACAAAATTATGTACTATTAAAGTAGTCTCGTGATCTTCCACAGCTTTAGGCTAGTTAAATACCTTCACTTCGGTCCATAAATCCTTGAATAATGCATGCACAAACCCAGTGATTAAAAAGTCGTGCCTAGGCGATCGATCGCCTAGGCGAGGCGAGCGACGAGGCGAGGTTGGGTCGTCTCGCGGTTGTGAGGCGAGGCGAGAATGGCCGAGGCGACCGCCTAGTCAGTAAAGTGTCGCCTAGGCACGAGGTGTGAGGCGAAGTAGAAAGGGCACCTAGGCGTCGTCCAGGTCAAAAAGGAAATATAAGGGCAAATAAGACTCTTACACACAAACACACCTGAAGATTGAAGCTGCCTCTCATTCTCTCCTCTGCGATCCACGAAGCCCTCTCCTCTCGATCGTCGACAACTCCGCCTCCAGTAAGCTCTCTGCTCTCGAGTCTCGACCTCTCTCTCGTCTCTACTCTCTGCTCTCTCTCTCTCTCTTTCTCTAGTCTTTGCTTCTCTCTGTCTTGAATTGCATGTGCAGCTCTTTCTCTCTTCTGATCTCTCTCTCTCTCGTCTCTGCTGTCTATCTCAGTTAGTGGGTGCCATAGTTCTAACAGGGTGTGTATATATTATATATAGAATCATAGATATTGTTTACTGGACTGCATTTTGTAAATTTTGTGAATTATGTTTTATCTCCTTTGTTTGTATAGATATTGTAGATGTCGAATAGAACGGATCCTGCTTGGAAGTATTCAAAGAGACATGAAGATAATAAGTTCAAATTCACATGTAATTTTTGTAACAAAGTGGTTACTGGGAGTGTTTATCGAGTGAAGCTACATCTTGCTGGAGGATACCATGATGTGACTTCATGTCATAATTGCCCAGAACCAGTTAAAGAGGAGATTAGGGCATTTATCTGTAAGAAAAAGGAGACGGCTTCTAGCATTACTCCTCTTCCAGATTTTGATGAAATGGGCAATGAGGAGGACATTGATGAGTTTTATGTACAATCAAAGCCCCCTCTTAAGAGGCCTGCTGCCACTGCTTCCCCCGGCTTCAAGTTCCAACTTAAGAAGTCCAAGATCAAAGGGCCTATGGATGCTTACTTCACCCCTGGCCCAGAGATCGAGGTAGAGAATAGGAGAAGTGGTAAACAACCTAAAGTTGATAATAATACGCCGCAAAAGAAGTTATTGAAAGAGCGGGCTCATCAAGCTATTGCGAGGTGGATTTACGAGGTGGAATACCTCTCAATATTGTCAATGTGGAGTCCTCTGAACCGATGATTGTAGATGTCGAATAGAACGGATACTTGTTCTAACTTATGATAGGGAAGTTGTTAATGGCAAAAAGACCACATTTATATTGGACTCCATGTGCTGCCCATTGTTTGGATTTAATGTTAGAAGACATTTTCAAGTTGCCATATTTGAAGAGGACATGGGAAAGGGTGATCAAGGTACACGGTTATATCTATAACCGTCCGACATTGTTGAACATGATGAGACACTTTACCCAAAGAAAAGAATTGATTAAGCCAGCAAAGACTCATTTTGCAACAACTTGTTTGACTTTACAAAGGGTTCATCAACAAAAAAATAACTTAAGAAAGATATTCTCGGTTCTTGGAGGTTTAGGGGGGCCACTGTTTCAGCGGTACTCTGAGAGCAGCCACTTTGTGCATATATTGCCAAAGGTTAGGTCTGTCTCCAATCATCCCCGCCCATACCCCCAATGATTGGGGACTAGATGGGTTATGTTATGTTGTTGTTGTTGTAAGAAAGATATTCACATCAGAGGCTTGGAGTAAGAGCAAGTGGGTAAAGGAGGCGGATGGTAAAAAGGTAGCAGAAATAATGTTGTCGTCATCATTTTGGAACAATGTCTTGCTGGCTCTAAGATTTGCATGTCCTCTTGTTAAAATACTTGGTTTGGTTGATGGTGAAGAAAAACCCGCAATGGAATACATCTATGAGGTCATGGATAGGGCCAAAGAAACTATTATAAACACGTTTGGCGGAGATAAAGACAAGTATAAAACTGTGTTTGAAATCATTGATGCGAGGTGGGAAGTGCAATTGCATCAACCTTTGCATGCAGCAGGCTACTATTTGAACCCGACATTTTTTTACAAGGCTGATGAAAGGATGAAAGCCGATAAAGAGGTATGGAAGGGTTTGGTGGATTGTATTGAAAGGCTAGTACCAACTGCGAGGATGCAAGATGAAATTCTTCATCAGATAGCATTGTATGAGGAGGAGGAGGGAATCTTCAAAAAGGACATGGCAATTAGACAAAGAACTACAAGGTCACCAGGTGATCACAATTTTTTACTCTTTGTGCTTAAAACCTTAAATACTACCGCTTTATTCTTTATCCTTTGCAACAATATAACTAATTGGCAATGTACAGTTGAGTGGTGGAAGTTATTTGGTTGTGAAACCCCTGAATTGCAAAAAATTTGCCGTCAAGATCCTTAGCCTTACTTGCAGTTTATCCGGATGCGAGAGAAATTGGAGTGTGTTCAAACATGTGAGTATTACATTAAGGGATGTCAAATCGTTTTGAAGGTGTGAATTGTGTGATATGAACTTAAATCCCTTTTAACTTTATTTTGCAGCTTCACACCAAAAAAAGAAATAAGCTAGATCAAAAGCGCCTCAACGACTTGGTGTTTGTTAAGTACAATAGAGCATTGAGGAGTCGATATATGAACCACAGCAAATTTGACCCGATTTCCTTGAGGAACATTGATGAGAGTAATGAATGGTTGATTGGAAAATTGGAAGATGAGTTTGTATTTGACGGTGAAGATTAGGATTGGAATGTTGTTGCGGAAGCTAGTGGGGTTGAACAACCTAGCAAAGTAACTAGGTTAACTCATAAACCAACAAGTTCAAAGAAACGTTCAAAAGCATCAAGTTTTTGTGCAGATGATTGGGAAGAAGAAGAATTTGATGACACTGTTTCAGATGAAGGAGAAAAGGAAGATGTGGATGGATAGCGGTCAAATGACGACGAGTGATGAAAGGATGACTGATGATGTCTTGTTTGGAATATCTGGATTGTTAGTTTGTTACATTTTATGAGCATATTTTACGAATATTTTGTATGTTGGAATGTTGGATTGTTGGTTATTATGCAATATGGTGATGTTTGTTCTTGTTTTGATGGTAGCAGTGAATATTGATCGTTTATGTAGTGTATATTACATTTTTTTAAAAATGCTCGCCTCGCCTCGCCTCGCTCCAAGGAGGGCTTTGTTGCCTTGCGTATTTAAATCACTGCACAAACCCATGGCCTTCCAATACGGGAAGCCTTTGCACCACCTTTCAGTTCATCGTTATGTTGTCTCAAGCTATAAAAGAACAACAATCTTTTATAAAATTGCTTCTATATCGCGTATGCGTCGGGATTAAAATTGTTGTAATCTTACAACAAAAAGAGGGAATGCAAGTAACTCGTGGAAACAGGAACAACCCCCCAATTTGAAAACACAAAATGTCATATTAGTATATCCGCATAGGGAAACAGGACCAAGGCAGTATTTTCAATTTCTCCAGCTTTAAGATGCCCCTACGTCTGAGGAATTTATCACCCTTTCCGGTTTTCGCACATTAAACGAACCTCAACTAGTTATTTTCATACCGTAATAAAGATTAAAGATCCTCCGCAATTCACAAAGCTATGATACCTTCTGTTACTCTAAGAGTCTGAATCGGAAATACATTCAAAAACCTAAAGCTCTATTTTAATTTTTTTTAGATTTTTCTAACTTGTGCTTTGTTATACTACTAATTCATCATTCATTTAACAAATACATTCAGTTACAGAAAACACCCACTTGGCTACATCAATTAGCACATTGGATTCATCTACATGATCCTACTAGCTAACATCAACATAAAACAAAGCAGAATTCAAAATTAATGTCCTGGACAAGCCGTAGTAATCATAACAATAGTATTAATCGGACTAATTGCTACAATCAATCAGCGATTCTTAAATGAGAGAATGAGAGAGAGAGAGAGAGAGAGAGAGAGTAATACCGGCGATTGAAATTGGTGGTGACGCCAACATATGTTTTGATTGGGGTATTGGTAGAGAGAATGAGGTATACCCACCATGGATGCTTCGATGAAGATGATGGTGATGGGGAATTTGTTGATGGGACAGAATTAGGGTTAGGGCTACTACCAAGATGATGATGATGAATATGGTGGGTGGGGTTTCAAAGATGGGAATGCTTTTGATAGTAGTAGTCTCGTCATACGATACGAACGTATGTGGGGATTGGTTTTTATCGGTAGAGGAGGAAAATAAAATTGGAGGAAACATACCATTTATAAGTTCGTTCTAACAATAACTCTAGATAGTGATCAACAAACGAGCAATTTTGAATAGTGAAAATAGAAGTCGTGTTGAACTTGCCAAAGTGGACAATTTGGTTGTTCTTGAAGAGACCAGGGAAAAGTTTTACACACCAAAAATCTCGAGTACAATCAAAGTTTTAAGACAAATGTAATGTTTTTTTTCGTACAAATCAAATGTAATTTGATCAAATTGTTTTGGATGTACATGAAATTGACAATTTACACAAATTCTCTACATCGACCGTGGATGTCATCTTAAAAATAGAAGTCCTGATTAACCCTCCATGATAGACTATTTGGTAGATCTCCTAAAGAGACAATAAAAATACCGTATTCCTCAAAACTTGTAGATGTCATCTTAAAAATAGAAGTCTTGATTAACCCTCCATGATAGACTATTTGGTAGATCTCTTTAAAGAGACAATAGAAATACCGTATTCCTCAAAACTCATAAGTACAATTTAAGCGATAAGCCAGATATAAAAATATTTCAATCCCTGAATAAAGACCTACAAAATAACACATCAAAACCTTGGAAGGTTTCCTTCCCCTTCCTTTCCCCAAAAATCATAGTCTTCAATCATTACCAAACAAGGTGAAAGCAACAATCAAAAGGGAATTTTTTTTTTTTTTTAAAAAAAATCACGTTATGAGTGTTCGAATAATGATAATTAATTAGGTTACGAAACACATTTATCTTTAAAATGTGTTCCAATTGATCGAACCAATTTTACATCTAAGACAAATCTATAACGATCCTGTGTTGGTTACTATCCGAGCAACATGAAATATGGTTCACTTGATAATCTCAATGATCTTCAAAAAATGAAAGGTTCCGATAGTCTAAGAGGGTTTGGAAAGGGCTCACAAATGAACAAAACTAAACGGTCCAATACATTTACTGATACCACATTTGTCTAATGACTGACAGAACTGAACAAGCTTTTCAACAGTATTTTTTGAGATGCCCCTATGGTTAAGCTTGGAAAACAAGGCACCTATTTTCCTTGAATAATCCTCAAATTCCAACTTCTTTAGCTGGATTTGCCCATGAACCTCCCAGTGCTTCTGACATCTCGTTAAAAAGACCCGTCAAGGTCAAAATGACATGTCTTTGCTGGGCTAAATCACATTATTCACAAATGAGCGAAACATCGTATGATGCAGTATCTTTATGATAGTATATTTTTTTCTCCAAAACATGAAAGATTTGAAAGCGCACTTAAGTATTATCCTTTTTATCATCACGTAGTTTTAGCACTTACCCCTATCTGGTTCCGAAAAAATACGCATCTACATGTTTGCAAGCATATCATTGCAAAATGAAGGATTCAAACCTGCGAAGCCCCAAGACTAACTAATAAAAATCAAGGAAACGCAAAACAATAGGGGAAAAAAAAAAAAACCCCATTACATGGTACATTTGAAGGGTACTACTAAAAGAATGAAGATTTTACGACAAGCAAAGTAGTACTCCTACAATTAGACAGTTCCTGGAAGACAACTACATTGCTGTAGAAGTTTTCTGCATCGAAATGATAAAAGATTAAGCACCAGCTGGTAATAATGTTGAGAGGCCTCAACTGCGCCAAAACTATATGGATCAGCATCGTATGCGTGTCCTGCTTGTGACTGAAAGTTTTCAAAACCTAGAGACTAGGGTGCTTGTTTTTCTGCCATAAAAGTGACACAAAATCATCAGCTGGCAGTGGAACAGATGTTGCAGAAACGTAGGCCTGCTTAAGACAAATAGTAAAGAGCTTATTTCACTTCGAAGATCAACGTACAAAACTCTCGACAAACATCCATCAAACACCCTATCGTGAAATTAATAAGCTTGGGGTGGCGTCATCAATAAACCATAACATAAGAAAGGGCCAAATACAGACGAAGAAGTAAAATTAGGAATCTGCAATCAAAAAGATTAGAAAGATAATAATAACATAAACTGCTACAGCCCTTGTGTTATTGCAAGAAGTATAAATGCAGCCACGCTCATCTGCAAATCCACGCAAGAACCTGAAACTTCTTTTTGAGGCCCAATTTTACCAGTATCCTCCCATGTTCGTTCTTCATGTCTTCTATAAACAAGCCCGTAACTGTGATCTATCTAATCTAAGTACAATTGCAATTGGTCAAACATAGCCAGCTAGGCTCAGCTGGATATATATACCCGAAACTTCCTTTTGCAGCCCGTTTTCACCAGTATTTTCCCATGTTATTTCATCATTTCCTCTATACACAAGCTGAAAATAAGATCTATGATCTATCTAACCAAGTTCCAAAATCCAAGATTAAATCCTTACTCGTAACTTGAAACTCTTCAACCCCATAACGCAGAACTAAGAATATGTTAGAAGGAGTAGTGGTTCAGGAGTATCGGAATCAGCAATAAAAATAAAAAAAAAATCTCTTTATCTCTCTCCTTTACCCCCTTTCTTGATGGATCTTGTTCAAAGGGTTCATCAATCTAAAAAAATTGCAGTTTAGAGTTCAGAATCCTTAAAACGGTAAAGCTTCATTGATCATATAAATGCATAAACATCTGTTAACTCTAGCACATATTATGCTTCACTCCTAAGAAATTATGGTGATTGCCTATATTCTGAAATTCCGTAAGAGAATCTGTCCATCTGAGTATTATGTGGTACTGACTTCAACGATCACAAGTTAATCCTCACAGAGTCACAGTACATACCCAAAAAAGCCATGTCCACGCCTCTTTCTTTTAATTAGGAGTACTATTAATTTGGGTATCCTCTTTCTCGTATGTAAAGCGGATTATGAGAGGAACTTATCGTGTCCCTCCAAAGCAAGTAACAAATGTACAACATTCACATTCAAATAGGGGCTACAAAATAATTGCTGCGAAAGAATTAAATAAAAAGAGTAGGCTCATTACACTTTCACTCCAGCTAATAGAAACTAGATTTGCTAAAAGCGGAAATCCAAGGAAAATGTCGCTGAATTTGTGATGAGACAAAGTTTTCTCCATATATACATAACTAAGACTTGTATCCTCAGACTTGTACACCTAACTAAGTTTTCTCCATGTCACACACTGGAAACAGGTTTGATCACAATCATGTAATGCCAAAGTGATATGAGCGCTTCCCTCCACAAAATTACAATCCAAACACGACGGAAATGATCTTCCATCGCGTCATACAAATTTGGCCACCAAAATCCACCCGCTTTAGAAGCCGTGCAATGCAACCCGGACCAAAGTTGTAAGCTTATCTCAAATAACAGTCACTTGATTGAGATCTTGTCAGGCTGAGTAGAATACCAACCAAGCAAAGTTAACCACTTAGAGAACTATCTAGTAGCTTAGATGCTCTACAGAAGGACCAAGTGGTTTATAATACAAAATGATGCAACAAAATCACATTTTTCTCTGGAAGGTAAACTTAAGGGAACTATGAATTCAGAAAATGCCAGAGAAAAATGCTGACATATTTGGCTAAACCACTCAAAGGAAGGGCCCAAAATAGTATGAGATACATTACTCACTCACACCTTCAGCCCTTGTGTAGCTCAGCATTAAACCAAGTGGCATGCCCAACCCACCATAGGACCAATTGAAAAGGTGATTCTTTAATGAGTGATACAGTTAAGAAACATTTTTTTCCATCTTTTGAAAAAATACCCTTGTCAATATTCCCAACACTATTTTGAAAAGTATAACTTTCAAGCCAGAGAAGAATACAAAGCGCACATACTGAAGAAAGATGAGAGATCAAACCTCCATAGTTGTACATGCTCTCTAGCTATTTGTTATTAGTCAGCGAACTTCCAAATACTGGAAATTGAAAACCAAATAAGGACGTTGGAAAGCTGTTGTCTTTGCTAATCCAAAGTTTAGAAAAAAATTAGCGAGCAAAAAATAAAGTGGATTGCATGACACTGAAAAAGAATTATCATGCAGGCTTAAACGAGCACCAACTTCAATGGTAAATAGCTCAACATTTAAGAGAATTAACAAGGACAGGTCGAATGTCTTCAAGTTATTCCAATTCATGCCTAATCACTCTGTATTTGGTACGGGCTTTTTCATCTTATAAACACGAGTATCAAATGGTACTAGAATTTCCGAACAATCTTAGAATGGGCAGCAACCACCAAGTCCAATTACATTTGGGGTTGTTATTTTTATTGTTTGTAGTAGACTAGTAGTAGCAGTCGTAGGTCCAAATGGGGCTGAATAAATCTGCAATGCTCCATCAAATCAACCTTTTGCACATTGAAAAAAAAAAACTAAAACTAAAAAAGTCATGAGGAAAAGAAATGAATGTGGAAGCCCATACTTCTACACACAAAAACAAAGAGAAGTGGTTGAAAAATTAACAGACGCTATGGAGAACATAATAACAGAAGAATCAGAAGATGAATGGAATGAAATAATGCATGACAGGTTGAATTTTAATTTCTTTGAACTATTCTATATGAAGTGCAAAACAAATACCTGAGTTGTAAGCTTTAGTTTTGCCTGGCCACGTATCGTAGATAGGCTTAATCAATGATTGCTTCACCATCGATTTGTATAAGAGGGATGTGACCAATCTTACGCCAGTCTTCTCCTTCCTCCCTGCGGCAACGAGGCTTCAGCAATGGACAATGCTCCAATTTCAGATTCAAGAGGGAAGTGGGAAGCCCCTCTTCTGGCAAGGATTGGAGCTGAGGGCAATTCCAAATGAACAAGGTTTCGAGAGAGCCAAGAAGTTGAAGGCCCCTGAAGTTCAGTGATTTGAGATTCGGCAGATCTCCAAAGCGGAGAAATGTAAGAGTGGGGGGCAATAGCCCCTCCTCGGGGAAGGACTCCAACACATCTTCATCGTCAGAAAGTGAGAAGAATGTGAGAGAGGGTAGTGTTTGCAAACCCCAATCTCTTCTGCCACCAATAAGTTTCTTGCAATTATAGATATAAAGCTTAGTTAATCTGGAGGGCAGACCCCCTTCCGGAAAAGACTCAATTTCTGGACAATGCCCTAACATCAAAGTCTTAAGAGATGGTTGGAGGGTATGCATTTGTTCTGGTAGAGCCTTCAGTTTCTCACAACCCCAGACTCATAAAGAAGACAGATTTTGGAGCTGAATCCCATCTGGAATCAATAGGGTCTCGAAATTTGAACACTTCCGAATATGTAGAAATTGAAGCTTTGGGAATAAACCTAGTGGGAGGGATTTGAGGCTCTCACAGCTATCCATGGTCAGCCCTTCAAGGTACATACTGCAGTGGCTCATCTCGTCAGATAGTGGGACATATAGCCTTGGACATTTCTCTACATTCAGGATCTTCAGATTTGTCAGTGTTACTAGCTCGCTTGGAAATTCCTCCAATCTTGCAAAGCCTGAAATCCTCAAGTCTTCTACAGAAGAAACACCTTGCCACTGCAACTGCATCCCTTGGCATTTCCGCAACTCTAGCTGGCGTATAGAAGTAGTGTTCGGAAGTGAAGCCACAAGCTCTGGGCAATCCACTATCTTAAGTCTCACCAGAGAAGGCACATTTGTCGGTAAGTGTCCGATGAGGTTGGGACACTTGATTACCTCAAGCTTTTGAAGCCGAGAGAACTCTCCAGCATCTAATATACACCAATCCACCCACCCCGACATTTCTTCAAAACATAGAGTCTCCAAAGATGGAAATTGGTTGCTTAAAGAACTAGTATCTCCATAAAATTCACAGCCCACGTTCGTTATCCTCGGCATCTTTGCAATGGAAAGCTCTTTCAAAGAGGGCATTTGACCAAGTGGGGGCAAGGCAAAGCAATTCTCGCAATCCTCCAAACGTAACGATACCATATTGCAAAACGATTGATCTCCTAACTAGGGGTGTCCAAGAAAACCGCCCGAACCGTAAAACCGGTCCGATCCGGACCGAACCGTCCTATTTGGTCCGGTTCTGCGGTGCTACGATTAGGTTATGGTTCCAAAAAAATAAGAACCGTTAATTTTGTTTCGGTTACTGGTTTTCAATTAATGAACCGTGGTTAGAACCGAACCGGACCGGACCGTTTAAAACTAAAATAAATATTGATATACATGTGTGTGTAATTAAATATATATTTGAATTTAGTAGGTTAATCTTTTCCTTACTAAACTTATTTTATTTAGAGATGAAATTTCATTTATTAGGAAAGCTTTTATTTTCTTCTTTCCTTTCCTATTCCAACAAGTTATCTTCTTATTTCTTTAATTTTATGAGTTCATATTTTGTGAATTAGTGTTTGGATGCTTATTGGATAGAACCGGAACCGAACCAAAACCGGACCGGTCTTGCGGTTTGGTTCTGGTTAGGTTCCTTGCATATATTGGTTAGGTTCTGGTTTTCAATTTTCTAGAACCGTTTGAAATGGTCCAGTTACTGGTTCTATAGAGAACCGGACCAATCCGGACCATGTACACCCCTACTCCTAACCAAGTAGGAAATCTTGTGCCTTGATAGTTTTTTATCTCAAGGTGCTTCAAGTTTGAATGAGGCTCTAGCTTTTCAAGTACATCTCTTTCCTTCTGTGAATCCTTCATAGTGCCATCCCATTCCAACGCTAGCTTTTCAAGGTGCTTTTTCTCCTTCAACTTTGCTTCCAAAGCATCATTGCCGCTCTTTACATTTTGCAAACCTGAGATGGAGATTGTTCCACAAAGACAATGAAACGCTCCCAACTCATTAATACCTGTGCAGTTTCCTACTACAAAAACAGTTAATTGTTGGAGATCTTTCAACTTATTCATATGCTTTGGCATCTCTTTTAAGTTGGTTCCACTTAAATCGAGATGACGCAATGAAAGTAGTTTTACGAGCTCTGCCGGTAAGGTTGTAAGAAGTTCGCAATTGGATAGCAACAATGTTTCCAAATTATACATGGTACAAACTGATTTCGGCAACTGATTGATTCGGGTGTGGGAGAGGTTCAAAAAGCGTAGATGTATCAGGTTCCCAATTGAATGAGGTAATTCTGCAATTTGTGTGTTCGACAACGATAGCAGCCTTAAGCGTGTCAATCTCAGCAAAATCTCATCCACAACCTTTTTGCTCAAAAAAATTGGGCCATAATTTCTACGGGTCAAATTTAGGAAAGTTCTTAAACACTTAGCCTCCTTAATTTCCTTGAACATCCCAAAGTCATTGAATATTTTACATGGAACATACGAGAAATGACGTAACTTTTCAGAAATACCGTGTGCATTTCCATCCTCTAACCTATAATAGAAATCTCCCATCACATATTGAGCTAAATCATGAACAAGATCATGCATGACAAACAAAGAATTATGAGCACTTGATCTTTGAAAAAATGACCTTGAAAGCAATTCGTGGAACCACTCATAACCTTCTTCTTCCGTTGTCTTATTATGCTTGGGCTTCACCAAAAAACCTTGTGCCATCCAAATTAAGACTAATTCCTCCATGTCGAATTCATAATCCTTAATAAACACAGAACAGAAAGCAAAACATCTTTTTAAATGTGAGGGGAGATAATGATAACTCAATCTTAATGCTGGAAGGATGTTACTCTTCTCCTCCGATAATTCCCATATAGCACTTTCTAGTATATTATTCCAATCCTTAACATCTCGTTGGGAGCGCAATAGACCCCCTAAAGTTTTTACAGCTAAAGGCAAACCGTCACATTTTCTCACTATCTCCTTACCAATCCTTGCAAGGTTTGGATGTTCATTGCAATCTCCCTTCTCAAATGCATGTTGTGAAAACAACTCCCAACAATCTTCCTCTGGTAATTCATGCAAACGATGAATAGGAACGCCTGTTTGCATTATAGACGCGACACCGTCGTTGCGCGTTGTAACAATAATCTTACTCCCGCATTCTCCAAATTTGAAGGAGTCATCAAGGTGTTCCAATTGTCATAGTTTTCGTTCCAAACATCATCCAAGACAATAAGAAACATTTTCCCACTCAATGATTCCTTCAGCTTGACCGCAAGCAAGTTTGGGTCTTTTGTGTCACAAGCCCTCTCAGTGACTGCCTCAACAATTGCTAGTGTGACCCTTGAAACATCAAATACGTCAGAGACACAAACCCATGCTTTCTTAGCAAAATGCGCATCCACTCTGCCATCATTGTACAGAAGCTGAGCAAGGGTGGTCTTGCCCACCCCACCC
>BPLS01029724.1:24658-38991 GCA_019656275.1 Rhododendron kiyosumense | reverse complement strand
ATAGAGCTCTTTTGCTATTCTTGTGATCACTCTTTTGCCCTTTGTTGGTCTCGCTTATTTTTGGGGTCGGAGAAGATTGGAAACAATTATTCTACAACCACAAACACAACCACAAATATTTACACAAATTCATTCTTATATTCACATTGGGATCCACGTACATTTCACCACCAGTGTGTGTGGGACCCACCAAAAGATGTGAGTGTGTGTAAAGTGTTTGTGTGTGTGTGGTTATAAAATAATAGGATTGGAAAACATGGTTGGGTTATCATCTTCAAAACAATTATGAAGATATTTGAAACCGGCATTAGAAGACATTGCAAGTAGAGCCCGGGAACCTTCTCCAGGTGTAAATAAGAGAGCTGGGAAGTGTGGATTTCATACATACATTTCTCTTCATTCACTCATCCAGTCAAATGTTACAATAGTTGATCGAGCAATTACACAGCATTAATATATCACAAACTGTCATTCAGACCAACCCGTCCTGAAATTTTACGCTGTTATTACCTAAAGCAAACACACTTCAGAAGCAAACCATAAATAAAAACATTACTACAATTTTACATAATTTCTCTCCCATTCGATTACGAAGTCCAAGCAGAAGTCCAACCCTCAACTTTATTCTGCTCAAGTTCTTCCTTAGTAGCTTGTATCCCGTCAACGTATTGACCCTTGTCAACTTCATTCCCCTCAATTTCAAGTAAGGTGCTACTGGCACCTTTTGCCCCGCTGTCTTCTTCATCCTTCAGGCTAGAGTTACTTCTCTCTAGCTTCTTCGTTATGCCAAAGTGGAAAAGCAAAAGCCAGACATGGGTGAGAAACTCTCCCCCATGTCGAAGTTCTTGAATGTGGTTCTTCACCGGGCATGTCCTCGCAGCATAGCACAACATCTCAACCCACATGCTACCGATGATATCCCACCTGTTCGGATTCTCCTTCATAACTTGCACAAGTCTTTGTGCCTTGTTCACCACTCACCAGTGTGGTATCGGTGGTGTTGCCTTTATTCTCAACCCCTTTCGGTTCAGACGATACCGATCCTCCGGTGTTGCCTTTACTCTCAACTCCTTCCAGTCCAGAAGATACCGATCCTCCTCCATCGAAAAGTTTCTTCATATCAGCAGAATCTTGCATAATCCGGTTGTATTTGTTGCAGAAAGGAAATCTATCAGGACATGCAACAAGCAAATACATCATGTAGTCGGAGAGTATTTTGGCCACTTCCAGCTTCACCTCATTCTTACCAAAATTTTTAGGACGATCGGACTTGTAGCAAACATCGGTAGCAACGTGCCAGATGACGATACTTTGTTCAAATTCTAGTTCAATACTCCACTTGAACTGCTGCCCACGGTCATACATTGAAAGGGTCCACTCACCTCTTTTCACTTCTGAAACCAGCAACTGATCACCAACATTTGCAACCTTCTCAGTTGAAGTCTGCGCCATATGGTCCCTGTCAACGTTTGCGGTTTTCTCAGTTGATGTCTGGGAAGTATCGACATCTGTAGCTGTATCCGTTGAAGTCTGCTGAGTATCAACAACTGCAGCTCTCTCTGATTTCTCTCGGAGATGACGAATGATTATATCTTTCAACTGTTGGTCTGGACTCTTCTGTGAGCTGAATCTCTTCAACATTTTTTCCCTGCCAAAAAGCCACTCCCACGTCCTATTGCACACAGTAGGCTTATAGTTTTTGCAGAAATCCCGCAAACTGAATTGCCCCATTACCCCAGACCACCTCTGGCTTTTATAGAATAGAAATTCGTGTAGAAAGAGAACCGAAGTAACCCACTTACTTCCATTCTTACATGCCCAAACCAAGGCCCAATCCGAAACAAGTTGCACAATAATGCCAGCAATCTCTAAAAAGATGGCACCAGCTAACAGAATGATGGTTATAATATGATCACCTTCCAAATGCCCTAGAGGCTTGTCGCACTTTATGTATATCACAAGCACAGAAACAATCAAAGAGAAGCTAAGAAATCTAAGTATGCTTCCCCATACGGTAAAGATCGTGCCTACCTTGCTGAAGAGCATGTCATACATCAAACCCAACTCGATCTCAATCAGTTTGAAAGCATCAAAACTACCCGTAATTCTAAGTGAGTCACGGAACCTTGCCACCAAAATTCTCACTTCTCTCAGATCACACTTGTAAGTTGTATTATGAGGCAGCAAGGTCTGGAACCAGGAATAGGCTAGGAGCACTAGGTTTGTATTCGGTCGCGAAGCACTGATTTTGTCGATTGTGGCTAAATCTAACTTCACAAAACCCTTTTAGTCATTGGATCTTGACCTGACTACCCACACTCTCTCTCCATACTTGATAATGCCAGGAACAAACACCAGCAGGGCCAGAAGAGACAATCCTTCCTGGTTCCAGGTTACTATCCGGGCATATGCTGTTCTTAAGCCTTGGGTTAAGAGTCCTATAAGGTGTCTCAGCCACAACTGATTTTCCTCAACGCGTAAGACGGTCATGGTATCTGGACCCCCAAGGTAGAACAAGATCAGAGGTGCCCACATCACCCTAAGAGCTTGTTCGCCCATTGTCTTGATGGGATTTCCCTTTGGCCTAATGGAATCGTCCTTACTGTTATTGTCGACTTTGATCTTGGAGAGCTTTCCAAGAGCAATTGTTGCCAACAAGTCAGAAAATAAGTAGATTAACCAGACACTCACAATCATCATCAACACTGACTTACCCTTTCTACGGAGTCGTCTGAAGAAATGAAGGTATAGCTGAGCAATGAGGATGTAGAGAATTAGAATCCTCAGATCCCATACTTCCCACCATTCCCTCAGGTTTCTCATACCGTTGTCATCTAACTTCTTGCTGAACTCACAGATCCGGTAGCACGGCATGGTTCTGTCTTCAATGCTGCAATGAGGGAACAAAATTAAAACGATAGTAAAATTGAAGCACTGTTAGCGGATTGACTTGAAACCACTGACTTCCCTAGCACTAGCTAGTTACCACACTAGTTAACCTTTTTTTTCCTGCGAGTTCCCGTGATTGTCACTTTTCCTATTATAGCTAACCCATTACCCATGCGTGGTTTGAAATATCATTGATACGTAATGGTATCAGTAGGTTACAGTCGATATTGCAGTGTGAAGTATAATCGCATATGTATTGGTGATACATAACGGCATCGGCTGATAGTAATGGCGGTGAGAACCAATTACGGCCGATATGGGCCATTATGGACATAATACTGACCCTTTCAGGCAAAATATGACCGTTACAGTAAAAGGGTAGCTAGAGAATAATGGATCGTCATAACTGGTATTAGAGCTTAGATTTTTGATGGTATATGGTACTCGTATTTCTAACATTTTAGTTTAGATGATTCAAAATTACAAAAGTTTCCTTTGCTGGGGACCAAATTTGGGTCATATTTAAGTAGAGGTTTATTTGCTTTGGCATATTTGTTTCGGTTTATTGAATCAGCTGTGGATTAATAGGATGAGCTGCTGTTTGGAGGGGTAAAGTCGTATCATTTGCACTTCTATCTATGCTATAGAAGAACCTGTTTATGTAAGATCAAGAATTTATGTAAGACACGTTGTATATTTCATTGTCTAGTAATTTATCTAAGATCAAGAATTCCTTTGTTTCGTGTGGATTAATAGGATAAGCTGCAGTGATCTTTCTTCAGTTGTGGCTTTGATCATGAGGGAAATCAGGGCATGTGCGTGCTCTTGGAGGAGGATGGTTAGTTCACTTAGTAATTCCAATTTTGTGCTAAATGGGGGTTTCCGGAGTCTGTCTTTAATTCTACTTTAGTTTGTTAGTATCTTGGCCAGGTTGAGTTTGTGGTGTTGTTTGTTTTGAGTTCTCAAGGCCATCTCCTTAAGTGTTGGGCTTAGTCCCTTTTATAATATCAATTGGTTCCAAAAAAAGAACACCTAAACATAATTGGAATCCAACAACAAAAGCAACCCAACAGCCCAAATATATCCTCCTTAGTTATCAGGTGAGATTATCAATCCAACACCGTCTTTCAACCTAGCAGATTCTGATTATCACAGGGCCAGGGAGATCCACAGTTGCAAACGGAGTGCTACCCAAAACACCGTCATTCGAATATACTGACGCAGATCTACCGGCCCGAAACTGGGCCAGCCACAAACTCCGGAGAAGAAGCCAGCATCTGAAGCTGTCCGACTTCGAACCTTTGAGCACTTCTAACTATGTCTAACAAGGGGCAAAAACTTTTAAGTAGCATGAGCCCAAGTATATCTTAGACTCAATCAAAGCTTGTTCAAGTTCGTTTAATTAGTTAGCTCACTTCAAAATCGTTTACTCCATAGCCATTTGTTTGCGGGATAAATATTGGAAGGATATAGAGAAGCGTGTGTATGTAGTACTACTTATTTTAGTAGCAGAATGAGATAAGTAAAACTTCTGACTCCGTCTTAGTGTTAAGATTGTGTGGGAGAGGTGAGAGAGAGGAACTTCCAGCAATTATTTTAGAACCACACTCAAACACATACCCACACACATTAAAGTATACAGTATATGTAGAGTTTATACACTTAGGGATGGAGTCAGAGAGGGGCCAGTAAGAGCGGTCTCCCCTGTAAGAAGAAAAAGAAACACTACTATTATATGTAAAAAAAAAAAATTCCTCTGAAAGTATATAGGCTCATCCCTGAGTATATAGGTTTGTCCCTGCATGATGAAATTTCTGATTCCGTCCCTGTATACACTTATATGTGTGTTAGTATTTAGGTATGTAAAATAAGCGTGGTTGTAAAATTATTGGAACCCACAGTATGTGTACAAAATGTCCGGATAAATGAAGAGACATAAGTGTGCGAGAATATCTCTCTCTACATCAGGAATCTCTGCGACATGAGAGCTATTTTTTTGGACAGTAGCATATAAAAACTTCCTTAAATTAACTTCGGTCCAAAGGTGACACAGAGAACGACAACAATATTACTACTAGCAAGTAGGAGTAATAAATTCACTTCTAAAGCATCGAAATATGTGGAGAGAGCTAGAGAGAGAGAGTACATACCTCGAATTACAACACTTTTTGACCGTCTGATCAGTGTGGTTTCGAGAGATATTAGCCTATGTAAAGGAAATGTCCGAGGGTGGTTGAACTGCTAGAAACTAGCTAGAAAACTGTGAGACCCGGCCCGGAATGAAAGTCACTGGCAGAAGAGAGAGAGAGAGAAAAACTAGTAGTTGAGGATTTGTGAGTGTAAAACTGCAAGGAATAAGGACGACGTGGTTTTATAGAGGAATACACTATTATAGTGCTACTAAATAAAAAACAATGAACGGATACGTGTGTGAGAAATATAAAAGAAAATATATTAGTCCAAATGAATTTGTTTATTTAAATAATATTAAAAAGGAAGACCTTAGATAGTTTTTGGGTAAATCACCTTAGACAGTTACTTGGAGTGCTATACATATTAGTAATAGTTTATTATTATTATTATTATTATTATTATTATAAGCAGTCAAATTGATGATTTTAAAAGTAGAAAACTTTGGAAATACAACTTCTTCAAACGGTCGAGCAAGGTTTCAATAAATATAGAAACTAAAACACAGAAAGTACTTAATAGATTTTAATATCTTTGCATTTTTTTTTCCAATTTACTTGTTCATTTGAAATTCGTGAGAGTACGATCTATCAATTGAATTTTTTTTTGATCGGCAAATTTATTTTGTTATAAGAAAAAAATACATCTAATGAAAGATTGAATGAAGCCACTAGGAGATAAACAGAAACAACCATTATCACAATCAAGCAGCTTCAGCAAGAACCCTTGAGACCTTTATATGGTAGGTCATCGAGAGACAAAATCCATGCCAGCATCAAGAGTGAAGGCTTAGACGTGGAGCACTAGAATTCGTCGAACATATATATACTACAATTTTATTGAAGCATGTTGAAGTTATTTACTGTAGAATGTGGGTGGTGTCTCAATTGGTCGAACACTCTTTGCCCCATTCATTTGGCTTGGGTTCAATTTCCACGCATGCCCCACTCATGTGGTGCCTTCCCCTTTCCTTTTTCCTTAACAACTAATTCACTAATCCATTGATATATATCGCTGTGACAAAAAAATGAAGTTATTTACTGTACTTTTAATTTAAAAATCAGAAATGAAATGTTTTCATCTAATTAAGGAAAGGTGATAGTACGTTTTAACATTGAAAAAGACAGGAAGACATTGGAGATCTAGGTGAAAGAGACGAGGGTGGAAAAGAAGCCAGAGGCTCGAAGGGAAAGTGTCAAGTACAGAAGCTTTTTAGCAATTGAAAAATATATCTTCTTTTATTATGCATTTTATTCAATCCTGCATAATTACAAGTGGGGCACTAACACTTTTCACAGTTTTGGGGGAAATATGCTGGAATACCACCCTTTACAGCATCTCCAACCGAACATCCTCCGATGCTTTATTTGAGAGGATGTAATTAATATTTTTGAATAAAAAGGTGAATATACAGAAGTTTACAATTCATACAAATTTCAATCACAAATCTCTATATCTCTATATTTATCTCTATTTCACAAATTTCATCACTTTTCCTCCAATCATTATTCACTCTCAATGCAAATCTAATACTTTTTGCATTTAATATTCAAAAAGTGGTTTTGAAGGATCCTCAATTAAATTTTATCCTCCAAAATAGAGAAGGAAATAGAGGATGGAATTAAGAATTTCCTCCAAAAGAGAGAAATGGAGGAAGAAATGGAAAGACTAGAGGATGGGTAGGAGATGCTCTTATAACATTCTTTGGTCTCTTCGGAAACCAAGAAATGATTTTATTTTCAAGAATGCAATTCCAAATGTTGGTGAAATGGTTGATCTTATATCAAACTCAGAGCAGCTATTTTTGGGTTAAAAGAAGGTGCAAACTTCCCTCCTATATATTCGATTGAAGACTTCTGGAGCCATTAATTGGATGGCATTAGAATGCACAAAATTTGATTTATTTGGGATTATGTATCTTTTTCTTTTCCAACCCTTGGCTGGTCTGTTTCTCTCCTTTCCTTTAGATTGTTGGCTTGCACATGATTGAATTGAATTTCTCCTCTCTCGATGATGGTTGCCATTTCCTTCTCAATGTACCCTTTATCGTGATTCTAATAAAATTGTTTTGCCTTTGAAAAAAAAGTGGGGGACTTTTACCTATATATCCATCCATACGGACCATGCCGTAGAGACAATAAGAATCTTCTTTTTTGAACAATTTTTTTTTGGAACAGCTTAATTCTTTAATCAATTATTGTGAAAGAGTAACATTAATGAAAGGTTTATTTTAAATTTAATAAGATCATTTTAATTTTGTATCGATGTAGCAATAGTTTTTTTTTTTTGACCATGCCAGCAGAGGAATTTTTTTCATTAAAGGTCGAAAAAGGTACATCAAGAAAAGATTGAGGAAGCCTCACACTTGGCCCTGTTGTGGTAAGATTCTTATTTTTTAAGAGTATGCAGTGCTTGACGATTTCCTAGTCCTAAAATAATGAGTTGCCCCAAGCGTAGGGCAGAAATCGATATAGCACAATATCCGGTAAGTCCGGAGTCGAATCCACAAAGACGGTAATGTGTGCTGATGCTTGACCGATTTCTAGACCTAATATAATGGGTTGCCCCAAGCGTAGGGTAGAGACCGATGTAGCACTATACCCGGTAAGACCGGAGTCGAATCCACTAAGGACGGTAAAGTGTGTGCTGTGGAACCTCGGGTTGTAGAATCAAAATTAGCTCTTAGGTAGCTACCCCTTGTCTTTTGGTTGATTAATTAACTAATACTAACAGATAACTTGCTCAAATAATTAAAAAGAGAGGCACGGTCGTAGGGAATCCGGCGCTCGCTACCCAATCAAAATCCGCTCGCTTTTTAAGGTTCTAAAAACGATTAAATTTAGGGAGAATTGGAAACCCCGAAAGATGCGAATCCTAAGGTTGTCGGTCCCGTACACAGCAGCGAACAGGTTTTGGTCCCCCGTTCCCGCTCACATGAGTCCCGGCAATGCCTCAGATTCGTCCAACGGACGTAGTTTTCACAAACTAAAATTATTCAATTAAATTAATGCGCAGAAAAATTGCGAGACGAATTCTAATTGGGTCGCGGCGCGCCTTTACCCAGCGACCAAATCTCAGAAAGACTACTCACTCATTATTAAAAATAAAAGAAATAAAACCCTAATTTGATTCATGCTTCAAATACTGGAGAAAGAAAATAAACAGAGGATCTAAGTTAAACAAGAACCAACGAACAACTTTGATTAAAAAAAACGAAAATCAATATGAATTACTGGAGTGCGAATAATTAAACAAAACTTCAAATAACATAAAAGGAAAAGAAACTTAAAAGAAAACTCAATAGAGCAAAAGTCTCGGCAGCCCCGTTCTTCTTCTTCTGTTTTGTCCGTAAAGATCCCCCTGATGGCTGCCTCTGTTATGCGTGCGTGAGCGTCCCCCTCTCGGCAGCCCCCCAATCTCCCTTTTATAAGCAGCTGCTGATACCTCCAAAAATCCCTATTTTCTTTTCCTTTGTTCCAAGCCGTACTTCATATTACCTTGGCCCACTATTTTTGTAATTGTGTATAATTGGGCCCACCTTATTTGCTTAAGTAATTAAGCACAGTCAAATAGAATCAATTTCTTTCAGGAATTAGCCCCATAACCTGTCAATGGGCCTGCCAGTTAATTTAGGTGGTTGACCGTCCCTTGCAAAATAATCCCCAAACTCTCGGATCAATATATCTTTGCGCAAATAAAGCTCATTCGAATGTTATGCCTCCAATTACCTACAATACAGAAATAAAGTATAAAATTTCAAATAATAATAAATATGGGACTTAATAAGGATAAATTAAGGGACGCGTATATAAACATTTATGCGCCTATCAGCTGACTTAAAAACTCGGGTTGTTATAATTTAAACGGGCTCTTAGGTAGCCACCCGTTGTCTTTTTGGTTGAGATTAACTAAACTAAGAAATAAATTGTTCTTTTCAAATAATTAAAAGGAGGTACGGTCGTAGGGTTCATAGCACTCGTAACCAGTCCAGATTAACTTGCTCCATTCGATATTCTTAAAAATATTCAACTTTAGATTGAAAAAGATACCCCGCAAGATGCGAGATTCTATGGTCGCCGTATACCCATGCGCAGCGGAGAATTAGTTTTGGACCCCATTCTCCCGTTCACATGAGCTCCGACAATGCCCGAATTCGTCCGCGGGAAGTATTTTTCCAATCAAAAATCGTCTTTACATTGTTTGAAAATAGAAGCATTGCCCGAACTGGCCACTGTGTGCTAATCACTCTGCAACCCTACCTATATATACGGCTACTCACTAATCATTGCACAAGAAACGAGAGAAACCTTAATTTGAAACATGCTTCTGAATACGAAATAAGCAAAAGAAATAAATTAATAAACAAGTATCAATGAACAACTTTAATTAAAGACAAAAATTAAAATGAGTTATCGAAATGCGAATAATTAAACAAAGCTTCAAAACTTAAAAGAAAAAACTTGAAAGAAAAATACTCCCTCTGTCCCGGTTTGTTTGTCCCTTTTCACTATTTGGGACCTCTTACAAAATTGTCTATATGTTTCAATTTATTATGTTTTTTATATGTAATATGGATCTTGTTTAATAGATCTTAATTAGATCTAAAATATGATGTTTTCGAAATTATGTAAAACATTGTAGATTGTGAGATATAGACAATTTTTTAAAAGGCACGTATGTCGAAATTGGACAAACAAACTGGGACGGAGGGAGTAGTAAACAATACTCGGAACTTCTGTGTCGCCTCCGTTCTCCGCAGCCTCCGTTCAGTTCTATTTTGTCCGTGGAAGCGATGCAGCTTTATAAGCTGTTGCCTCCCTTTTATAATAAAAAAAAAACCCTATTCCTCTTTTTATTCCAAGCAGACAATTAGCTTAGGAAGCCCACTTTTCTTCGGTCCAACTCTTAGTCAAGCTGAGTAAAAACAATTGGGTTTGGGCCCACCAAGACATGTGCCATCTAAATTGTATTTGCTTTCAGTAATTTCAACTCCAACATTTACGTGCACAGTAGGAGCAAAATTAATATGGCCAATCCATGATTCAATTCTCTCAACTTAATCGGCTTTAATGTATTAAACTTCCAAACACCTACAATATACAAACTAAGTATTAAGCTTCAATTAACAATAAAAATAGACATAACAAAGATAAATTATGGGGCGCTAATGTAAACATTTATGCGCCTATCATGCAGCTAGTGGCAGATCTAGAAAATTAAGACAAGGGGCACTATAAATCATAAGCTTGAAAATATTTTTTTTTAATCAAGCACAAAATTATTTAAGGCCAAGTTTTAGAGGCTTTAGAGATGAGTTTTCAGGTTATATTGAAAATCGCAAAATTTCCACGCAATTAACGCATAATATGAAGATTCTAATTTTTTTTGCTAAGCAAAAAGAATTTATTAATCCTTATAAAGGATTACAAAGATTAAAAAGATCAAGGGCACACCGGCAATTAATTTTATTAATCTTAATTTGAAGATACTAATTAAGACCATACAGTGAAATGCCCAGCAATTAGCTTATGAGTCAAAGTTCTAAATCTCTCAAAAAATAAAATACAAACAATAGATTTTGTATAAAATAGATCCATAAAACATTTTACAATGGATTATTCTGTCAGCCAATTAAAGTTAAGTATTTTTATTAAGGGGTTATTTTCATAATTTTTTGAGATTTAGAGCATCTGCACTAGTCTCTCCAAATTCTAGACCAAATTAGAGAGGAAAAAGCCATTTTATTACTTTAGTTACTCACTTTTAAAATGTTTACAATATCAGACTCTCCATATTAAAACTATTCCATTAAAAATATTAATTTCTTTATTCTTTAAAAAAAAGAAGCAATGGAGTATTCACAAAAACAGTAGCTCTCTCTCTATCTCTCTCTCTCTCTCTCAAAACCAACAAACAAAAGTTTTACAAAAATCCAAACTGTACCGACGCCGACCTCACCCACAAATTCCGACTAGTCGATCAAAGATGGCTTGTTGCCAGCGTTGACCGCAAGATGCAACCACGAATTTTGACAAGTTGATCAAAGAAGATCCGTTGCCGGCGTCAAAGGCGTAGATCGAGCCCAAGCCGTGGGTACTGAAGGTTTGAACAAAGTTTAAATTGAAAACATTAATCTAATGTTTAACCTGTGAACAGTTCTTCTTCGTCTTCCACGAGAGATTGTAGAAATGTTAGTAGTTCCTCTTCGTCTGCACGAGGGAGTACTGTAGCAATGTTAGTTTGATGCCAAGCAGAGGCGAGGCTAATGCAAGACCATTTTCCTCCTTCGGCTAGTTCCTATAGCGCCAGATGGGAAGTGGCGACACTAATGCGGATGCTCTTAAAAGTGTGATAGATTTCATTATTCATATATGTCAAAGAGGCATCTGTGCAATTTTTAAGGGGTTAAATAAAATATGTCATAAATTGATAGGTGTACAAATGCAAGAATGGGAAATTCAGGTGGTCACGTGACCCTTCTGAGCTCACGTTGAATGTGCCCCTGCATGCGACCCATAAGATTGGGACTGATGATCGAATGACAAGGGCGCTAACCAAAACAACCATTCAAAGACAGAAAAACCAGAACACCAAAACCCCAAACGTACATCCAGTAAGGTAGCGATCGAAGAAATGAAAACCTCCATCGATCTACAAGCTAGCTAATCACTCTTATAGTAAGCTTATCTGGGTGTAGGCAGTTACCAATGTGCCCTCGAAAACCCTCCAAGTCCAAGTTCTTTTTTAATTTGTTAATTCCCATTCCAAATTTATGGAAGGGTAACTAATTAATTTCTCACATGATTTATTTAACCACCTTCTCTTATATATCCCCATATTATTAACTATATAAAAAAAACTACTATTTCTTAGCTAATCATTGATTCTTAAGTACTGATCTCCTTAATTACTCCATTTGTCCTATAATGTTTGTTCGGTCCGTAAAATAAGAACGTAAAAATAATACAATTTTTGCAAGAAGAAATTTTTTTTTCCAACAATTCACTAGATATCGATGAGTTATTTTAATTTATGAAAAAAGATTGAATTTTTTCTTGAAAGAAATTCATTATTTTTTAGTCCCTGTTTTGCGAATCAAACAAACATTTTGAAACGGAGATAGTATTATTATCCTATCCCCCATTAATTCTCCATCATTCTGTCTCCCACGTAACCTTATCAATCTGCTTGTCAAATAAGCCACAACTCGATCAATTAGATGAATTAAATAGTGGCCTGCAAAATAATGACAATAACATCTACTTTACTAAAAAGGAGCTCAATACCCAACTTTATGTCTTCTTCTATGAATTTAATTTGGCTTCCATCTTTCGCTTTCATTTGAAATACTAATAATTGAGAACTATGCCTTTCAGGAAAAAAACAAAACAAAAACAAAAGCAAAAAGTAGCGAAATGTTACTTTCACTCATGTTTTCCATTTTTGTTCCTATTCTTCAGTGATTTGTCTTAAAGTTAACTCTAATCTTTGTTACAATGTTAAATATTAACTCTACAATAAAACTTCTAAAGGGGGTACGGTGTCGTTGTGCTAGAGGCTTGTTGTGTTGCTCTGTTACGTAGATTGCTCTATCTACTTCTTTTCTCCAAACTATTCCGCTAACTCAATATTAATTTAGAAGTTACTTCATCTATTACCATATTTACATTATATTTCTTCCTTTATTGTACAACATGCTGCGCATCACCGCCCTTCAGTCCATCTCTTAGATGTCTATGATTGGCCATTTACATTCAAATAATGTTCTATACATACTTTAGGTCGTTATTATTATTATTATTTGATAATCTAAAGTTCCCGAATAGGATTATGCACGTTCGAACCAATTTCATCATTCACTAGCATGTCCGAATTAAGGCTAGGACAAAAGCCTTAATTATATGGAATGAGTACTCTACAGATCGACGTTGATAGCAATTATGATGTTGTTTCGAATCTAAGACCTAAAACTCTTACGTCTTAAGTCTTCATCACGAGACCAACGACTAGAGGTTATTCGACATTGTTCCTTAGCAGAGTCCCAAAATTTCATATTTTTGGCTAGTGACACGACTTATTTATCTTTTATGTCGAGAGCTGTGCCAATTTTTTTGAGACGATCACATGTTATTGATAATTTAATTTTATTAATTAGTAATAAGAGTAGACCGTTGCTCCACATCTCAAATCCATGATCTCTACCTAAAATCTGGGGTCGAGCTACGCCCAATCTGATTGGTGTAACTTCTGCATTTGACTAATAGACCGAAATAATGTCTAAAATTTGAAAAAATACGATTCTTTTGCAAAATATTTGTATAGTGGAGTACTTTTTAAGAAGCTTTCCTATGATAGTTGGCGACTTTAATGGGTGTTTTACTCAAAAAAAAAAATCGCATTTGTTAGTTTCACATCAAATTTTTAAGAATTATTAGTTTGTCTCAACGAGAGAAATCAAAAATGTAAAAAATTATGATCCATACTCAATTTGTTTGATTAAAGCCAAAAATTCTGGCTTTTAGCTGTTTTTTGTTTTTATTCAAAAAATTTAAGTTTGGACCACAATTTTATATTTTTCCGATGTTCTCGTCGAGACTAACTAATAATACATAAAAATTTGACGTGAAACAAAAAAAAAATTGAATAAAAACAAAAAAAGAAAAAAGAAAAAAGAAAAAAGAAAAAAGAAAAAAGAAAAAAGAAAAAAGAAAAAAGAAAAAAGGCCAAAACACCCCTAAGTTAATTGCTAATTTTATTGACATATAAATTCGGTTGCAACACGTATCCATAATCTTTTTAGGATTCTGATTGAGGACAGGCTGAACCGCTGAAACTCGTATACTAAGTTAAAATGTATATTGAAAGTTCATTATTGCAAAACATAACGTTTTAAAAAATTATGCTCGCCGCATTCTTATTGTTTTAAGTTATGAGAACTATACATATAATTTTAAATGAAGACACTTGATTTGGACAATCTCTTTCATTATCGGAGGTGTTATTTTTTTATAGTTATACTTAGTTAATTTTAAAGAGATCGAGCATCTTTCATTATATAATATATAGTAGTACTAGGTACAATATAGAAAGACTTTTGACCACACATCTTTGTAAATTATATTCTCCATATGATTAGCTAAAGAAATAAAATAATTAATGAACAAGGGTCAAGGCCGGTCGCTCCATCCTTAGCTTTGTAAAGAATGATTTCTTTTTTTATTTTTGAATGATTGTGTTCTCCTTCTGTAATTTCC
>BPLS01029724.1:988-24648 GCA_019656275.1 Rhododendron kiyosumense | reverse complement strand
TTCCTCAAATCTTTTGCGTTTTGGTCAGGATAAGGTTTCATATAGTAGTTTTTTGCTATTAGTGTCACAACTACTTATTTTATCGTCTTATCTGCACCTTTTTCTTTCTTTTCCAGACGAAAAGACGTTAGTATGATTGTGAGTTGGATTACTACAATGAGTTGACCGTTGCTCTATCCATTCGAACCCATGACCTTGCCCTCCAGATTGAAACCCAAAGGATAGACCATGGGCCTAAAGCCTAGGGTCGAGCTATGGAAATTCTGATTAGTGCAGCTTCAGCTTTTGATTAATCGACTAAAATTATTCAAAGAACTATAAAAATATGATTTCTTTTTATGAAAAAATGAAATATTTAGATAGTGAGTTTTGAGAAGCTCTACTAATAAGATACTTCTTCATTAGTGCCGTATGTATTGCAAACAAGTAATAAGTTCAAGAATTAAACCATCGCAATCCTCTGGGAATCCATCCCTCCCCTCTCGCTCCAAAGAAACTCTAGTTGCCGTTATTTGCTTGGGAAGAGGTGCTGCCTCCTCTCTCTCTCTTTCTCTTGATCTTCTCTTGTTGGTGCTCCTCTTCTTCATGGGCTGTCGCTTTCCCCCTCCTTCTTTCCCTTCCCTTCACCCTCCTCGTTTCCCCCCTACCCCTCTCTTTGCTGGGTTGTTGTTGGCGATATTGGAGAGGATATGGAGTGATGGGATTGGGCGTGGCGGTAGTAGGCCAGGGGGTGTCGCTATTGTCTGTGGCTGTTGGGGGTGTTGTGGCAGCGGTGCTGCGGTGGCTGTTTGAGTGTTTTAGCAAGTTAGAGTTTTGGTTTTGTTTTCATTTTTTGTTTTGTCCGGACCCTAGTCAGATTTATGTCCGGATGTTTAGGCCGGTTTATGTCCGGATGTTGTTCCGGTTCTTGTCCATGTGGATCTTCCAGTGGGGTTTTGTTCCGATCTGATTTTTCTAGATTGGTTGATTGATTTCCACAGGTTTAATGATATGTTTGATATGAATTGAAGCTCCGCCGTCCTGAGACGTTGGTGTCAGGGTATTAGCTTCACGTTAGCCGATCCATCTTGACGGTGTGAACAAGTGAGTGATGGCTCGTGCATAGGCGCTAAACACTTGTTTCGTCTCTTAGTCTTTTCATGTATTGTGTCTCAGTATCTCTGTTTTTTGGTGGAAATCTGTATTTGCCGTATGAATAATTTGTATTCGGTATTCACTACAAGAAATATGGGATCTCCCATCGCTTTTTTTACCAGCGGCTCGAAAAAGCGCTGCAATAGGAGTTTTATACCAGCGCTTTTTCTAGCCGCTGCTAGAATAAGGCTTTTCCAGCGGCCGAACCAAAAGCGCTGGAATAGGCCTACCATTTCCCAGCGGCCCAATAAAAGCGCTGGAATTGACCAGACATTTACCAGCGACTTAATAAAAGCGCTGGAATAGACCTCTTATTTACTATCACCCGGGGAAAAGCATTGGAATAGGCTCAAATAAAGAAGATAACCAAACAATGTGTAATTATATTATACGTTATACATTTTCTAATATTCTTTGATACTATTATTTAGCGAATCTGAATATGACAAAACTATTTTAACAGTCGAAGCCATTGATTTCGTTACGCTTATTTATTAAGTCATTATCGTAAAAATTTGACTCGTATGGGTTTGGAAAGCTCGTTGATTAGGACGCAATTTGTGTTTTGGATGATTGTTATCCTTCAATCAGATGTGTAGCTATACTTGATCAACTTCATTCTTAGTAGGATTGATAAACTGCATATTATGTAAAAGATAGACGGTCCGGATTGAAAAATAAAGAATCTTTTGAGGTCTGGTATTGCAATCTAATATTTTAATGACTCGGGATGCATCAAATGTTGCCTGATCTGATGGTAGCCAATATCCAATGATCACCAATTTTGGTGACAATGATGGAATAAGTGAGACGTGAAATCCTAACGGGTCGGATTGACCACTGTACAAATTTAGTTGGTAACAACCTTTAAATTATATACATTCAATGTAACTATTTATAAACTAAGTCTTGTGATGTATTTGAACATATGGTAGCCATTCGATCATGACACAATTACAACAATCCAAACCATTGATTTTGTTTTCCTTGTTGGTTATATCATTCTTGTTAAAAAATTATCTCGATCGGGTTTCGAAAGCTTCCTAATTGAGACACAATTTCATTAAGAAAATATGTTTTTTTGTTAGATCAAGTGTGTATCAATACCCGATTGACTTCATTTTGGATATGAATGATGTACTCCATAATATGTAAAAGATGGACAGTTTTGATTAAAAAGAAAAAGACTCAGGTGGAGAGTCCAATATTACAATCTATAACTTTAATGTCTCGGGATGCATCAAATGTTGTCCGATCAGGTGATTTTTGGTACAAAAATGCTAGGTACAAAGAAAACTTACCCTGAAAGTACCCCGAAAACAGCAATCAATGGTTGATAATCACTTTGATGATTATGTCACACACATCAAAGTGAATCTCAACAATTGATTACTGTTTTCGGGGTACTTTTAGGGTAAGTTTTCTTTGTACCTAGCATTCCCATTGTTGGTATCCAATGATCTGTGATTTAGGAGATACTAATGGAATTAGTGTGACGTGAAATCCTAATGATTCAGATCGACTATTATTAAAATATAGTTGATTGAATAAGAATAAATTTTGTTCTTCCAAACATAAAATTTGTGGACACAGCAAATTTGTGCACATGTTGTGCACAAATTTTTATGTGGGGCCTACTATGGTTCTCATACAAGTAATTCAAACCGTTCATTATGTTTAAAACATTTTTTCAAGGGCCCCCGCAAAAAACCAGCTCAATTCGGCACCTATAAGTACTTGATTTAATCGTCTAACTTTTCATTCTCTAAAAACCCAAATGAAAAGTTAGAGGATTAGATCAAGTACTTATAGTAATCAGATTGAGCTAATTTTTTACGGAGATCCTTGAAAAAATGTTATACACATAATTAACGGATTGGATTATTTGTATGGTACCCTTAATGAGCCTCACATCGCAATCTGTGTACAATCTATGCACAAATTGGGCGTGCCAGTAGCAAGGTTCTTCTCCAAAATAATTGAAACCCCCAAATTTCCCACGGAAACCAATTCCACCAAATTAATGGCGCGCTGAACCATTCCGCCAAATTAATGGCGCGATGAATCGAAATTCCTCCAAATGAAAACAAATCTGTAAATCATGTCGTATCCCTCTCTCTCGCTCCCTCTCCTGCGCTCTCTCTCTCTCTCTCTCTCTCTCTCTCTCTCTCTCTCCTGCCTATGCCATCACAGCCATACTCAATTTCTCCCACATTAAGATCATCTCAGGAGATACTCTGGGTGTATACTCCATAGCTGAGGTACGACTTTCTCTCTATCTCTCTCTCTCTCTGAACATTGCATATGTATTGGTGGACTAAGATTCTCAGTTCGAGGGTTTGGGATTTTGTTTGGTTGTTTAGAAATTAGGGCTTTGAAAATTGGGGGAAGGGTTTAGCAGTGGTTTTGTTCAATATTAAGCGTAGTACAGTGGCCATTGCATGCAAAACGAAGTGAATGCACTCGTATAGATCATTTTTTGATACATCCGTGACCGATTTCAGCTTTGCATTTACGAATCTTGTTTTATCTCAATGACATAAAAACAGAAAACATGAAAAGAAAAAAATAGAAAGAAAGAAAAAAAGGAAAACCAATTTACTAGGATTCTTCTAGATGGATGTCGACCATATGTTTAGGTTAATCTGTAGATTGAAATTTATAATGTGGATCAGTCAGTGGTATAGGTTGTTTGCTTTTAGTCAGAAAATATGGCTCTGCCCATTCGTTAGGCAGCATTCAAGAAAAGGTTCCTGATAGTTTAGTGGTGCTTCATATTTACACGCCGGCCGATTCCCTGTCTTTATGTTCTTCAAGACATATCTATGGTTTCCCATACCTTCACAAAGAGGAAGGTAAAGTTTGAGTTCATAATTTGACTATGAGCATGCCACTAAACGTAATATAATCCTTGGATATTGACATTGTAGCTTCACAGTTAGATGTCTACGTTTCTGAAAAGTGACACTTAACTGTAAAAAAAAATCACCAAGTCGGTAATAAATCTTGCAGGAGCTATTTATTGGTTGCAAGAGTTCATTTTACCTTTATAAATCATATTCTTATGCCTTTTGAAAGAGCTGCTCGAAAAGGATCATGGTTGGCCCAGTACATCCTCTTGTGCCTCGCCCCTCTCTCGTTTTTCCTACTTCTAAAAGTAGTTTGCCTATTTGATTGGTTAGCAAGAAAGAATAGGCTAATAAGCTCTTTGTACGGTCATTCGAGCATATATCACTCCACTCCTTCACTTCATTCAGTCGTTACGCTTTCTTTCTTTCTTATTTCTTTCTTTGTTTATTGGGAATGTGATAAAACGTGAACAATGTTTTTGGCCCTGTAGAACAACTGCCAAGCGCCCCCCGGCATTTATATATACCCAACGAAAGAGAGGTTCTTACCCTTTTTTTCATATGGATTTTTCCTTTTTATGCTCCTAATGTTTTGGGGCATCCCGACAATTATATGCCTGCTAATCCAATGTCCACCCCGCCTCATATTGTGCCGGAATGGTATTTCCTACCGATCTATGCCATTCTTCGCTACGTGGAGGCATCGCTACTACGAAGACATCATTGGAACTGATGTCTTTGATCAAGAATCAGTTTGTAGGAAAAAAGAAGTCACTGCTACTTGCTCCAGATAATGAACAAAAAGTAGGATGGTAATGGAAGGTGCTCTTCTTTGTTCCAAATGACCAGTTTAGGTTGCAATATTCGACTCCGTTACCAATTTCAACTCTGCGTGTGTATGTGTATATAGGTAACCGGCAACCCCTTTTGTCTTCTTTGTGCTTCAGATCGGAAGGCTTAAACCTTAGCTAGAAGTAGTATTCATGTGAAGTCTAAATTTTTTGGCTTAACTCTTTTGCTCTTCAATTTTGGGTATAAAGGGCATGAAAGAAACTCATTTATCTGGTTCCATATGAACACTTTAGGTATGGTCGCTTTCAGTTTTGGTATCCACGCAATTGTGGGCCATGTTGTAATTTCAATTGCTGCAGAAATGTAACAGAAATGACAAGGACCAAGAAAACAAACCATTAAGCTCAATGAACCTTGTTTTTTGCAGAGAGTTCCTCCATGTAATTGTCTGGCAGCTACAGAGGAAATAGAAATTAGAAAGTAAGCTCATTTCCTCACAGAGAGAACAACTCAAACAAAGACTATAGACGGCAATAGATGTCCAGATAACTTAATCAAGTAGAAGTAGGTCAAGGTTTGTTCCCATGCCGGGAGGATGCATACTATTCTGCTGCTGCCAGTTCTGTTTTGCTATTGTCTTGCTATTCTCTGTGAAGTATAGTCTGGTTCACTTGCTGTTGACCTGTAGATTTTAGTTGCTGTTGAAATCCTATCCAGAATACACCTTTCCCAGCACTTATCTTGTGGCAGTTTCAAAGAAATGCCTTGTAAGCCGTGTAATGAGGCGCTTGCTAAATTGTGCCGCGTTTTAATTGACCTGAAGGGGCATTTGAGTAGATGGACCTGTTTTACTTTAACAATACAGTGCCGTTTCTTAAAGTTTTCATGTTTTAATTGAATTGCTACTTAAAATTTTTAAATTTGGCGCTTTTAGCTTTTCCCTTTAGCACTCTTCCTTGCACGTTCAGAATGAATTTCAGATTGCAAGAGCCAACCCGCCCCCCCTCCTCCCATCTGCTAAAAAAAGGCCCCCCTCCACACCCTCTCTCTTCTCTTCGTTCTGTGTTTCTCTAATGATCTATCCCTGAGCTTCTTTGTAGATTCATAGGGAAAGTTTTGAATGCATGTGTAAGGTTTTGCTTTTTCTTCAAGCTCTTGTGCTGTTGGAAGCGGTTCTAGCTTGTATAAGCTGCTCCAATCACAGCAAAAGTTGGACAAATTTCTGCATGTATCTTTACTGAATGGATACACTCTTTCAGGAATTCCCCTGCAGATCAATGAAAGTGTTCAAATAAGCTGCTACTTCTATCACAGCCAAACTGGTGTATAAACCCCTACAAGCATTCCAGTAACTTTTCTTTTTTGCTTATTACTCAGTAGATAGGACAATTTCTGTAGTTTCTTCAGCCAATGAAGCTTTTTTTTTTAACTGAAAGTAGTTCAAATTGGCTTATTTCATTAACCATCTGTACACATTGTGGCTTTATTTTCATGGTCTACGTCTCCTTGCCCTATCACCGCATAACATCCAATTTCAAGAAATAACAAAAGAACATATGAAAGACTGACCTTAGATATGACCGTCGTCTTACAAGTTCATATGTTGTTTGGTTCGTTAGGACAAGATAGCTGTCACATATGGAGGGGAAAAAGGTGGTAGGACTAGGAAACAAAAATGGTTCCATCAAGGTTTGAGGCTGCTAGATGAAGGAAATAACAGCAAACAAAAACCCATGAAGAAACAACACAAAGTTTTGCCACTTTTTCATCAAACTCTCCATAATCTATCATTCAACCAAAAATCTCAAGCTTGGCAATCAATCAGCCAAAAATGATACCATTCCCCAAGATATTTCAACTCTTATTAGAATAAGATTCGTCAACGGTTGCTTTGGTTGATTTTCCTGTTTCTCGTGCTCGTGAGGTGAGCAATTTTGAGACTTCTATTAATTTGGTTAATTGGTTCTTTACTTGTTCTATATGACAAATATTACCTTATGTTGGTTTTTAATTTTTTGATCAGCTACCTTATGCATGTTGTTCTCGTATTTCTTATTTCAGTTTACATATTCTAACATTCTCATCAATGATCAGGCTTCTCCACACACACATCAAAGATCATCGCATGCAAGTCATGACATCGAATGTTCTAATGGAGGTACATTCTTACATTGTACATGAACTAAATTTACTTAGTTGGAAATGTGTGTTACAATCTATAAACTTCTTATGTCATTTTGATATAACTTAGTTGGAAATAACTTTTTAGGTCTTACTGTCATTTAGTGTTGTATGAAAAGAATGGCAGTCAAATCTCTGAAAATTTTGAGCAGTCTGCATCTATGTAGGCTATAGCATGGACACGGATACGAACACGGATACTGGACACAAAAATTTTAAAAAAAATATGAATATGGACAGGGCGGGGGACATGCCATGTGTTCCCAGCGCGTGTCCCCTATAAAAAATATGAAACTTATTGCTTCTTGAAACAACATCATAATATACATCAAATAGCATCATAAGAACTGTAAGTTGGTGTCAAGGAGGGTTTCTAGTCCCTCCTTCCTTCTTTCAATAACTCGGCTAACCTTCGCTTTTCGCCATCCACATCAGGATTTGCTGTTCCTAGCTTCTCCTCTCTTATCCCAACAACGTATTCCAATATTTCAATTGCATCATCTGTCTTGCATAGAGAAAAACAAAAACTTGGAATTCAGAATGTGCAGAATTTTCTGATCTTTATCCTGTTTCATTGCTAAAACCCGTTATCGCATAAACAAGGAAAACAGTATGGCATCATAAACAAGTGTTTGATTTTTGAAGAGAAAAAAAGATGAATAATAGATTCCTGCCCAATGCATCATAAGTTCCAGCAAGATTGCTATAAACTCCCAATGTGTTTGGGTGATTTGGTCCATATTCACTATCGAAAAATACTCCTTGCTTCTTGAAACAGCTCAGCAGCCTCAATTATCTTATGAAGTTGTACACACACAAGAGCGACGCCAAAAAGAGAAGATTTCTTCTCTCCGACTTCCCTAAACTTTGAAATAGCACTTTCCAACGAATCGTGAGAATCAGAATAACTTCCCATCATAAGTCAGCCAAACGGACAAAGACTGAGGCAACGGACAGTTGGTTTTCCCCCTTGACTGACTTAAATACCACAAGTGCTTTCTGATAAGCTAAAATAGCCTCATCATACCTAGCCTAAGATAAGTACGTATCGCCGATACTGCAATCAATGAAAGTCAAATCTAATTCCTGCCCATTTTCCGCCATTGTCATACTTGCTAAAACATACTGCCTTTTCAATGTTGGATGTCATTTGCCAAGAGTTTTGGTTTGTTCACTGTCTGTACTGGACTGTCCATTTTGTTCATTTTGTTACTATTAGGTATAGCTGTTGTTAGTGTTCATTCAGTTGCTTGTGTGCCATTATTGTCCAGTTTCTGCTTTTCAATGTTGGATGTCATTTGCCAAGAGTTTTGGTTTGTTCACTGTCTGTACTGGACTATCCATGTTGTCCATTTTGTTACTGTTAGGTATAGCTGTTGTTAGTGTTCGTTCAGTTGCTTGTGTGCCATTATTGTCCAGTTTCTGCTGCTGCAATTGTTATGGGCAGTAATGGCATAACTGCCCACAAATGTTATTAGTGTTTCTGTCATTACTGTCATTAGTGTTTCTGCCCATAAATGTTAGGTTAATGATAATGCCACGAGTCTTTTATACAGTGCCACGACATTTGAAGTATACTGTCAGATTACAATGCTTCCTTGTCCCCATAACCCTTCACTCTTCCAAGTTCCAATCATCCTCTTGCTCGAATCAACCAAAATAGTCAACAGAATTGCTTAGTTGCCTATCGAATCCATGATCTCCTCGTCTCCCTTCTCTCTCACGAGCAAACACCACAGGACTTGACTTGTTTTCTCTCCTTTGATCTCTCCTTCGATTCCCTTCATTCCAAATCAGTACCAAAAATCCCTCTTTTTCATTTTGAGAAGCAGAAACAGCAGCAAATCACTCATTGAACCCACACTCTGTACATGCATTTAGAACAAAATGGAAAACAGTGACCCACTTTTGCTTTTGTATATCTCCATATTCTACCTTAGGAAGCTGCAGATTGTGCACGTTCATTGGATTTAACTAACATGACTTCGGTCAATGGTGAAATGGATTGATGGGATGGTGTGTGCTTGATAAACATGAATGGCAGTTAGAGGAGCAGAGGAATTATGAGCACAGGATGTGGTGCTTGACATAGGAAAAAAAGTGAGAGATAAAGGTTGGATTTGCTACTCTTTGGCAATATGGATGAGAAAAGAAAAGGGGTAAGCGTTAAGGGGCATAGTTGTCAAACTGGTTAAGATGTCGTGGCACTAAAGTACATGGTCGTGGAATTATAGCTGCCCTAAATGTTATTAGTGTTTCTGAGTGTGCCATTCCTGTCATTAGTGTTCGTTCAATTGCTTGTGTGCCATTATTGTCCAGTTTCTGTTGCTGCAAATGTTATGGGCAGTATTGCCGTTACTGTCCAATTTCTGCTACTATTGCTTGTTAGTGTTTGTTCAGTTTCTGCTGCTGCAACTGCCATTACTGTCCAGTTTCCTTCTTATGTCATGGAACTTGTCTGTTTGCTGTTGTTTTGTTATGGCTGCTGTTCTGTTAGAATTGCTGCCTGTTATGGGCAGTGACTGCTACATCTAATATCATGGGAGTTAATTAAAAGAAAAACTTGGTTCTTATTCTTCGTCATTTACATTGCAGGTAATAGGATGGTCTAGCTCAAAGCGTGATTTCAACCCATCATTTTGAAAGCTCTTTTGGGAAGATGTTAAGGATGCCATCGTCGACTTTTGATTAGGTTTCTATTCCATGTAGTTTAGGCAATATGCGTACTTTTTGGATTGTGATATTTTGGTAGGGTTATGAACATTTAATCTAGTTTTGAATGTTGACATGTTATGGAACATACCTTCTAGTTGTGGTATTTCCTATGGATTATTTGTTTCTCCAATGAAAGAATGAATTGTTTTGCCTTTCGATATTTTTGAGTTCTTAGGAAAAGTTAGTGATATATGTGGTGAAAGTTGCTAATATCTATTCTATTAGGGCAACTTGAATGTGTAGTAATTATATATTTTTTTAAAAATATGAACCTATTCCAGCGTTTTTTAGCGCTGGTAAAAGTTTATTAAAAAATAAATAAATTAGACATACACTAATGTTTTTGCGTTGGTAAAAGTGTGCCTATACCAATGGCCAAAAGCGTTGGGAAACAAAGCGCTGGCACAAGGTTCGATATACCAGCGCTTGTCGCAAGCGTTGGCACAAGATTCGTTATACCAACGCTTGCAAAAAGCGCTGGTATAGGGCTATACCGACGGTCGACCACCAGCGCTTTATCCAAGCGTTGGTATAGGGCATGCAGGTCTATAGCAGCACTTTTTGACACCTGTGCCAATGCTTTTGGCCGCTGGCAAATCCCAAATTTCTTGTAGTGATTATTCTGTAGATGTCATATGATTTGATTAATGATTATGCTTCTTCCATTGTAAAAAAAAAAAAGAGTTCTTCATTTCTATATGTTACTTAATAATAATTTTTTTGTTAGAAGCGGTAAAAGAAGAAAAGTTATGAATTACATCAAACGGGAGATAACAGAAACATACTACTAAGTCCATTTCATAGCCTACTAAAGGGAACAAATTACCTTTGTGGGTACTGATGTTGTTTTCGCCTTATCCTCTATGATGTATCCCCTTTTATTCACATATTTTCCTGAGAAAAAATAAAACTGCAGACATTCACAACCTACTATATCAATTAGCTAGTAAACAGTCCTCTATGATTCTGTATGCATGACAATACACAAGGCATGCATGTTTTTTGTCAGATTAAAACTGTATTTAGTTGCTCGTGTGATTTGTCCCCTAAGATTATTCAAGATGTGCGTAAATTGATTTGGACACATGAGTTATAAAAATAAGATTAAAACTCCATCAAAAATTATATATATCTTGGAAAATATGAAGTATAAAAGGCAAATATAAAAGTAGTGCTCCTCACATTCTTCTGTTTTAATTTAATTTAAGCTCCTTAAACTATACTTTCGAATGAAAACACGTGAAATTACAAAGCTTCTTTTGATTTTTTGCCGGAAGTGATATATATATTTTTGTAATGTTGGATTTAAAAAGATTGAGCATCTTTCATTTTCCAGTATGACATAGAAAAACTTTTGACCACACTTTCAAAAAAACGAATTACTTTGATAGCCATCTAAATAAAGTAGTAGTAGAAATAGACCAAAGGTGTGGTTATAATTCTGTCGTCTATCCGTTACTAACACTTGGGAAATAACATATTGAGGAGTTGAATGTGATATCATCATCCATTCAACTTCTTCTGCGAAATTTTTTTTTTTCTCGGCAAAACGAAGAATTTATTATCTCGAAATGGGTACATCGAGAGGCAAGCTTGTTAAGCACAGACGCTTACGAGCACAAGAGACATGAAAAAAAACAGCGTCCAACAGAAAATTGGACCGCACGACACCAAAAAGAAGATCACAAGAAAGAAGCGAATAGTGATTTTCACGTTTTTATCAAAAGTGGAGTGAGGGATTAATTTTTGCACTTCACCTTTGAAGCGCAAAGAGTAATTAATTTGTAAAGTGTGAAAGTGAAACTCCTGAAGAAAACTTATGATACATACTTTAGAATGTGTTGTGAGGATGGAGAAAGTTTATAATAGCTACTCCATAAAATTTCGTATTTTCTAATTTTTACCAAAGGGTTTAGTTAATTATTACAGTGAAATCCCAAATAGTCTCGTCAAATGACAAAACATATTTTACGAAATGTGACCAATTAAGCAGTCAAATCATAGAGCTCAAACCTGGCTCCTAAGCCAGGAACTCGAAAAAATAAAACAAGTACTCCGTATTATGTGTTTCGAGTGTCATCAAGTTAATTTTGGGGATTAACGGACACTGCCCATGTTTTTTAATTTCGCTAATACTGTACATCCCACAAAAATGGTAAAGTCCATGAATCCAATTAAAATGCATTTCAGTAGATTTTTCCATTATTTGTAGACACGTCTATCATTTTTAGGAAGTTTCGAAAAATATTTGTCTTCAAGGACTGGCTCCACCCCCCCTAACTAAAAAACCATGGGGACCTCCGGTAGATCAACTTTGTGAAGTGACCATGGGGAGACACTAGGTTGTGCACATAATGCATGGGGGGTTACAGGTGCGCAAGCATGAAAGCGTTTTTAAAAAATCTACCAAATAACTAAAATTTCTAAGTGTGAGGATTAAGGGCATGAGCGCAGAGTGAGCATCAAAGAGCGAGCAAAATGACATTTTGAAAGATTAAAGGCATTATCTTGTTGGGCAGACCTGTGAGCCCGTATTACAATTTTGGGGCCGAATCAAACCTAAAAGAATTTGGGAAAATGACGGCTTAAGACATATTTTGATAATTAATATCCGTCAGGATCATGCTGAAAACATTTGTTAATACTGAAAATGTCCTTGCATGATAGATTTTAATTATCGAAATACATCCTGGGCCATCATTACCAGTTTCTTTACTAAACATTAACTAGTTGTTTTCACAGGCAACATTTCAATAGACCTCTTTTGCTATTCTTGTGATCACTCTTTTGCCCTTTGTCGTTCCCTCTTACTTCTGGGTGGGAGAAGTTTGGAAAACATGGTTGGATATCATATTCAAAACAATTATGAAGATTTGAAACCGGCATTAAAAAAACATTACAGATAGAGCTTGGGAACCTAAAGAGTCTACCTCCAGGTGTATATAAAAGAGCTGGTAAGTGTAAATTTCACCTAACATATGATTCTCTTCATTCAATCATGCATACCACCACCTACGTATATCATGTGGTACTCCATAGTGATAAAAGACTGAAATATCATTACACTAGTTTAGCAATTAAACAACATTATTATTATTATTATCACACAGAGGCATGCAGACATAATAGTACCAACCGGTCCTGAAATTTTACACCAGAAGATCAGGAAGTGTTTCCCTCAAAACAAACAAACACACTTCAGAAGCAAACCATAAATAGAAATATTACAATTTTACAGCATGTCTCTCCATTCGATTATCAAATCGAATTAGAAGTCCAACCCTCAACTTTGTTCTGCTCAACTTCTTAATTAGAGGAATGAAGAAGTCCAATCACCGGCAACTTTATTCTGCGCAAGTTCTTCTTTAGTAGCTTGTATATCATATTCACCCTCGTCAATCTAGATTCCCCGCAATGTCTCCAACAGTACTACTGGTACCTTTTACCCCGCTGTCTTTTTCATCCTTCAAGCTAGACTTGCTTCTATCTAGCTCCTTCGGTGTGCCAAAGTGCAATAGCAAAAGCCAGACATGGGTGAGAAACTCTCCCCCATGTCGAAGCTCTTGAATGTGGTTCTTCACTGGGCAATTCGCCGCGGCATCGCACAACATCTCAACCCACATGCTGCCCATGATATCCCACCTCTTCGGATTCTCCTTCATATCTAGAAGAAGTTCTTGTGCCCTGTTCACCAGTGATGATCTATTGGCGGTGTTGCCCTCATTCAATACCACTCCGTGAAAAAGTTTCTTCATATCAGCAGAATCTTGCATAATCTGATCGTAGTTGTTGCAGAAAGGAAATCTATCAGGACATGCAACAAGCAGATACATCATGTAGTCGGAGAGCATTTTGGCCACTTTCAGCTTCACCTCATCCTTACCAAAATTTTTAGGACGATCCGACTCATAACAAACTTCGGTAGCAACGTGCCAGATGACAATACTTTGTTCAAGTTCTAGTTCAATACTCCGCTTGAACTGCTGCCCACCATCATACCTTAAAAGGGTCCACTCACCTCTTTTCAATTCTGAAGTCTGTGAAGTATCACCAACTGCAGCTTTCTCTGATTTATCGATAAGGTGACGAATGATTGTATCTTTCAAGCGATGGTCTGGCCTCTTCTGTAAGCTGAATCTCTTCAACGTTTTTTTCTTGCCAAAAAGCCACTCCCATTTCGTATTGAACACAGGAGGCTTGTAGTTTTCACAGAACTCCCGCAAACTGAATTGACCCATTACCCCAGACCACCTCTGGCTTTTAGAATTTAGAATTTCGTGTAGAAAGAGAACCCAAGTAACCCACTTACTTCCATTCTTATATGCCCAAACCACGGCCCAATCTGAAACAAGTTGCACAGTAATGCCAGCTATCTCCAAAAAAATGGCTCCAGCTAACAGAATGATGGTTACAATATGATCACCTTCCAAATGCCCGTGAGGCTTGTCGCACATGATGTATATCACAACCACAGAAAAAATCAAAGAGAAGCTAAGAAATCTAAGTACGCTTCCCCATACAGTAAAAATCGTGCCTACCTTGCTGAAGAGCATGTCATACATCAAACCTAACTCGATCTCAATCAGTTTGAAAGCATCAACACTACCCTTTTTGACTGAGTCACGAAACCTTGCTTTCAAAATTTCCACTGTCGTCGTATCACTCTTGTAACTTCTATTATGAGGCAATAAGGTCTGGAACCAGGAATATGCTAGGAGCACTAGGTTTGCAGTCGGTCGCGAAGCACTGATTTTGTCTATTTCGTCTAAATCTGACTTAACAAAACCCTTGTAGTCATGGGATCTTAACCTGACTACCCACACTCTCTCTCCATACTTGATAATACCAGGAACAAACACCAGCAGTGCCAGAAGAGACAATCCTTCTTTATTCCAGGTTACTATCAGGGCATAAGCTGCTCTTAGGCCTTGGGTTAAAAGTCCTATGAGGTGTCTCATCCACAACTGATTTTCCTCAGCGCGTAAGACGGTAATGGTATCCGGACCCCCGAGATAGAACAAGACCAGAGGTGCCCACATTACCCTAAGCGATTCTTCGCCCATTGTTCCCTTTGGGTTGATGGAATTGTCTTTACTGTTATCGTCAACTTTGATCTTGGAGAGCTTTCCAAGAGCAATTGTTGCCAACAAATCAGAAAATAAGTAGAGTAACCAAACACTCACAATCATCATCAACAATGACTTATTCTTTCTTCGGAGTCGTCCGAAGAAGTGAAGGTATAACTGAGCAATGAGGATGTAGAGAATTAGAATCCTCAGATCCCATTCTTCCCACCATTTCCTCAGTGCTCTCATATTGTTGTAATCTTTTGTTTGTTTGCATATCCTGTAGCACGGCATGATTCTCTCTTCTATGCTGTAACGAGGGAAGAAAAACAATAAAAAAAAATATTTTTGAAGCAGTGCTAGCGCATTAACTTGAAACCACTGACTTGCCTAGTGTAGTTTTATGTTTTTTTCAATGGCATTTTTTTATTTTTTGGAACGGCGACTATTGTTGTTTGGTCTTGACACTATATATAGAGGTCAGGCAACGACGATAGTTAACCCTTTTTCCTGGGTGTTCCCGCAACTGTTACCTATCTTACAAAAGCTGGACCACAAATATCTCATAACTAAATTTTATATGCCACAACAAACTTAGCCGACAACCACAAACGATCATAAGAAAGCCACAAAAAAGAAAAAGCAAACGTACCACAAATTCTAAGCGGCGGTTCATAGGTTTTAAAGACATGCCTAGCTACAATGTCTCATATTACTTGCCTCAAACAACTACTCCCTCCGTTCCAAATTGACAGTCCACCATAAAAAGTCGTGCCGTTTTTCAAATAAAAAAATCAACTACTTTCGTATATAATTTTTTGAATTTTTTTCACCAAATTAAAGTACTAATCGAGATCTTTAATACGGTGCGAAAAAATTTGAAAAATAATGCACCGAAAGAGTTGATTTTTTGATTTGAAAAATGGTAAGAGGGAGAAAGTGAGACTCTCAATATGGAACGGAGGGAGTATAACTAACACCAAAATTATTCAAAATACTACTCCCTCCGTCCCATTTTTAATTGTCCTGCTTCGTAACTCTAACTTATTAAAAAGACAACATCATTATACCTTTCACATCAACTTTTTCCTCCACTTTCCCTACTTACCCATCATCATTACACTTTTACTCATTAACTTTTCAAAATAGAATCTACTTTTAGGGATAAAATAGACAATTCACCAACTTTTACTCATTAACTTTACAAAATAGACACTTATTAAGGGACAGCCCAAAATGGAATACTGGACTCTAAATAAGGGACGGAGGGAGTATGTCGGAACCTATCAAAAAAAAACTAGGTCGGACCAATGGGGTTCATAACTTTCAATCAGAAAACTTGTAACTTATACTGTAACCAGTAATTTAAGCTAAATCGATTTTATAACATCTAATAACTTCTTTTTTGCAGATGATTTCAAAATCAATTAGCATATATTCTACACATCAGTAATAGGTTTTAGAATCTATTCTTGTGAAGTGTAATGAAATTTTCAATAAATTTTTATGGGGAGTTAATTCACGAAATTTGAAGCTAGCTATGAATCAAATATGTGCTTGCATTAAACTACGCAGGGAAGCAAAACTAAGTTGTTTAGCGTAATTAATATTTTGCATAGAAGAATCCAGCATAATCGGATTTTTTTTTTTATCGGCCAACATAATCGAATTTACTATATGACTAAACAATAAACTCATAAATTGATTGTGTCCACAGAAAAAACCAATTGTGCATTGTTCAAGACCCAAAAAAAAAGTACTAGGATTTGTTTACATAACCGAATTCTAAATGATTGAAGACTTTGACCACGAATTCTATTTTGGTCAAATAATTGTATAAAAATTGATCGGAATCTATGTCATCACCACCTTGATTGATTTATCTACAAAGCGTATAGCCGTATACAACTCAAGAGATCGAGGAGCCGAGCCGCTATACGTTTTGTTTTCTGCGATATCAAGCCGGTCACAATATTTTTATGAGACTTGTGATATAATCAAAAATCAATGTAGGAGTTGATATCATACGATATTTTTCCAATATAGATTATACAAGTAGGTGATTTGGGGCGTTTAAAAGTTGATTTTGAAGACATTATATTAAGGGAACAAAGACATTATATTAGACGATAAGGTGATACATATTTGATGAAATCAGACTTAAGAGATGAGATATTGATTTCAAGAAGACATTGAGGCGATATTTTGATGATAACAAGCCATTTCAAGACGGAATAATGACTTTGGAGCAATATTTTCTCTGCTACTTGAAGCCACATAATTAATTGACGAGAAATCAACGAAGGAAATAAGCGCAGACCAGAATTCGACGTGATTTTGCGGCAATAAACGTTGTTGATGCAAGATTTTTACATTTCGTGTCCGGGCTAATTAGAATGGCGAGACGTGAAGAGGACATAGATTGACGCAGGTTTTTGGCTCTACAAAACAAAAATCGCTGAGATACATGGACGTGCCAATATAATGACGAGATATACGGGAGAAGAGCTCACTAGGCTCAAAGTAAATGAGAGGGACCAAGATTTGGCATAATTTTGGTAAGATGACTGATTTTTTACCGGCCAATAAAAATGAGATATATATTTGCCATTCCGATATGTAAGACGTGTTGTGTCAACGCGAGACAGTCAAATCTTAAGGGGTAGTAGTCAATGAATAATTATTCCATATCCATATGAAACCACATGAACTCTTCACTACCACAAATTTCGGTGAACTCCACACATTTTGTTTACAACACATTTTGTTTACAACAAAATGTAGTGGTGTGTGTTTTAGTGTACAAATTAAGCTCTCTGTGAGAGCTTTGTTAATTTGGAAAGTCGTGATACTTGTTCAAAAAGAAAGGGAGGTTAGTGGTATTTCAAAAATCTCAATGGAGGTCTCTGCTTGTGTCAGAAACATGTATTATGTAAGTGAAATCTATTATTTTTTAATTGTTTAAATCTTCCCGCTCCGTGGGTCCGCAATCACTGGGACACGAGAGCTTAATTTGTCTAGGAAGTACAATCTATAATTAGTTTAAAAACTTTCTCGACGACTACCGCCAAAAGGTGACACATAGAACAATAATTTAGTACTAGCAAAGTTGGAGTAATAGCTAGATTCACTTCTAAAGCATCAGAATATTGGAGGAGAGAGAGAGAGAGTACATACCGAAACACAAGCCTATCAGGCCGTCAGAAAGTGGTTATAGGAACTTGAAAGTGAGAGTGTGAGACCGAGAAATTCACTATAGGCTATAGCTTGCAATGAGAGAGAGAGAGAGAGAGAGAGAGAGAGAGAGAGAGAGAGAGAGAGAGAGAGTATAATTCATCAGAGCAACGGGAGTGCACAATTTATAGCAAAAGATTGGTGAGTGCACAACATTATTGGTTCTTTGTATATATGAGATATGTACGCAATTTATTACGTCTTTGTCGGGTTGATAATTGTGTTCTGGTTTTTATTCCCTGCAGTTGATTGTATTTGTATAGCAGGGGAATTAGAGTTTGTTGCAGAACACCTTCTTAAAAAATAAATATTTATTTCACATTTTCAAACTTAAAAATAATGTAAATGAAAAATAATTTTTTGATTTTTTCAAAATAAGATCCATATTGCATATTTTTAAATTTCATTAAGCTCATTATTTTTGAGCTTGAAATTATCTTCATAAAAAATAAGTACTTAAAACTCATTCCGAAACGGGGCCTAAAAGGCGGAGTTTCACTTAAGAGATTAAATTCTTAATTCACACCGTCGGTGTAAATATTTGTTTTCTCCGTATCAATTATATATATTGTGCCACATCACCTTGTTCTATTAATTGAGACTACTGTTTTGTAACATGGCGCGATGTAATTGATTTAGAAAAAACAAATGGTTACACCTGCGGTGTAAAAAAATTATTCTCTTTACTTAATTTTTAAGACTTTCAGGGAGTCATGTCCTTATTCAATTTTGTTTTCTCGTTTGTAAGTTTTACACAAAACTTTTGTAAATTATTGATTCATCTCGACGAAATGAATCGAAAAAGTAAAAAATTACTATTATCCAAATATATTGTCAAAAAATCATTTTTCAGCAAAAAGAGTAAAAAAAGTTTTCTTTTTTAAAGTTATTTTCCAAAATATTTGGATTAACGTAAAAAATATATATATTATTTTTCTGATTCCTCTCTTCTCTGTCTGTATATGACTTTGACTGGTTGGTCTTGGATTTGAAAGCTCAAAATACCTGCAAATTAAACTCATAACTTACAAGTTTCCAATTAAGTAACCAGCTCAGGGCCCATAGACGCATAGCACTCTTTCTGTTATAGGAGGCGATGGAGCACTTTTTTTTTTTTTGGATAAGTGTGATGGAGCATGCACTTTATTAATTATTACTATCGTATACGACTACATTATTTGGCAAATATGGAAAGATAGAAATAGAAAGAAGCTTTGACGATTTTGCACCAGTGACTGATCAGTTAGCTCCGAGGCCATTACCTCTCCTAGTCTAATTCGTTGGATTTCTCTCCTCGTGCAGTGCAGATCAGATTAAGCTTAACACAGACGGGTGTCGACCGGTATGAATTCAATGGAATTTTTGAGTTTGGTGGAGCACTAGTACTCCGCGATTTATGTTTTAAACGTCCATCACTGCCATTTCTACATTTTAAGGATGTTTTGTATTAGTGTATGTCCGTGTCATAAAGCACATGAGAGAGAGAGAGAGAGGGAGATTTGATTTAATGATTGAGCCCGTCCTTGTCTCTAGCCCATGACACACCTTTAGATTAGTTTGAAAAGATAAAAACATTTCGATTTATGTAGTATATGATATTCATCAAATGCTAAGCAACCTTATTATATAGATATTCGAGATCGTTATATTCTTTATTACCTAATTAAAGTCCTAGAATCAATGGCGGAGTCAAGATTTTGATTCGGGGGGCGCCTTAATAGACATATATTTTTTATCGGAACGTATACTTATCGTAAAGTTTATTTTTTTCCAAATACATTACATTTGTTTTTTTGAACAGCATACATTACATTTGTACGTTGAAATGATTCTAGGAATTTTTACCACTAGGTGTAGAAAATCACATCTAAATTTCCATTAAGGTGATATGGAATACTTAATTACCACTAGGTCCACTTTTTACAAAATACATTTATCATTAATGGAAGTGTCACCCTAGGACACCCTTGGGTTTTAGGGTTTAGAATACCCTAGGATTTACGTTTAGATGCTTTCATAGAGCCTTTGAGTGTAGATTTAGGCACTTTCATAGGGATTTTAGGGTTCACTTTTCTATCATAGGATTTTAGCTATTTAGGCACTTTGATTGGATACCTTAGAGTTTAGGCGTTTTCATAGGGTATCCTAAGATTTAGGTGCTTTCATAGGGTACCCTACGATTTAGATACTTTCATAAGGTACCCTAGGGGTTTAGGCACTTTCATTAACTTTCAATTATTAGTGCACTTTCACTTGTTTTGCAGATAGAGTATTTTAGTAATCATGTAGCACACTTGTCTTTATTTTTTATTGCAAAAAGTGAATGTTCTTCGGCTTAAAAAAATGTAAATATGATAAATTTTTTGCTAAGTCTTCCTTATTTATTTAATACTAATTTCTAACACCTTTTTTATTGCAAAAGAAAGAATATTTTTGAGTCCCTCACTTTTTGCAAAAGAAAAGAATGTAATACTTTCCGAGTTAAAATGTTAATGTGATCATGAGTAATTCCCTCATGTACGTACGTGTCCATTACTACTTGGTAATAAGCACTTGGGAATCTATCAATATCTTAAGGAAATATAATTGATCTCTCAAAAAGACTCCAAACCCCCAATCCTTAATTTCTAGAATTTTTTTTTGTTTAAAAATAAAAAAAAAACCCACGTTTAGATTTCACACGTTTCCTAGATTTTTCATTTAAAAGAAACAAAAAAACCACCCACGTTCAAAAGCGTTCACAGACTTTGCTAATTTTGAAAAAAGAAACACCCACCCACGTTCACAAGCCACCCCACGTACACAGACATCCATCTCTCCCTCTCCCACTCCCAACTCCTCAATTGCCACCACCGTAGGCCTCTCTCCCACAATCCCACCTCTCTCTCTCATGGCCTACAAATACTTCTCTTCACTCCTCCCTCAAATTTGCTTCGCCGCCAACCGCTGCACCACCCCCTACTCTCTCCATCCGGTAGGTCAACTACCCATCTTCTATTTTCTCTTCATTTTTCCCCTAAAATTGTAGATATAATTGACTACCTTTTTTGTGTTCGACAGAATGCTTGACCGAGTTTGGAGGCGAGGGGCCAATTTTAGGCCGGAGTGACCTACTGAAACTATCCCCCATAGGCTCGATTTCTAGGTTTGTTTTCTCACTCTTTATGTTCTCTGTACTCGCTAACTGGAAAACAAAATTTGTAGGGCCTTTTATTGTTTGCTCTAAATTCCTATTTGAATGCTACCATGACAGGAGCGGGACAAGGGTCAATTTAACACCGGAGTGACTGACTGAAACGATCCCCCAGAGGCTCTATTTCTAGGTTTGTTTTTGCACTCTTTATGTTCTCTGTACTCGCTGACATGAAAGCAAAATTTGTAGTGCTTTTTACTGTTTGCTTCAATCTTATTGGCTTTTTGCATGCACGTCTATGAAAAACATGAGGCTAAGAAGGGTGGCTAAAGGCATATGGAAATAAGATGTTTTTCCCTCATGCTTTTCTAATGTTCCAATGGTTCCCAAATCCCAACTTAGGTGTGTTCATATCTGCCCGAAATACATCTTAGGAAACACTTCATGAATCACTAACATCTGCTATTCTTCAAAGTGATAGACCAGTTTAGTCTTTGAACTGAACAATTTTCTGCCTAGCCATTGAAATTCTATTTTTTTGCCATTCAAAGTCTTCCTTTCTTTCTGTGCTTCATATTGTGAACATGATGGTGATGTTGGTGGTAATGATGACGGTGGTGCTGAACTTGGACATGGCCATTTGGAATTGGTTGGAATGCAAAGCTTGAATGAGTAGACTCCAGATTTGGACATTGGCTGATCATGCAAAGCTGTTGGCTTGGTAAAAGCATTGTTAGTAGTAGAGCTCATGCCGTTCTCTTTATATTTATTATCTATAAATTTAAATTCAAAATTCCAAAACAGCAAACAGGGTCGCTGCTCCCCATATGACAACGATAAGATAAGAATAATGAAAAGTACGAAATGAAAGACGAGGACCAATGGGGACTTTGAGCTATTCATGCGTCGGGCGGAGAGTGGTACATCACGTGGGACATGAGTGTCCTGTCAACGGTTTGATTATTGGTGCTTCACATCGCAGCAGGACCGTTGTCAAAAAAGGAGATACTCCACTTATAAAGTCTACAATTTCTGATCGGAATTCCAACGTCCCGTCGGGCACACTTCGGTCACCGGACTGCCGATTTGATTCATCCAAAAATTCTATAAAAAAAACCGAGTTGGCCTAAGCGAGAATAAATGGCATCCAACGTGTGTAAATGACCGATCCAATAAAACTCATCAGCAGTAACACTCATCATCATCATCGTCAAATTAGAGAATCCAGATGCATGCATGCATATTGTCAGCATCAAAACTAAGGTTCTGTTCTTTTGCACTTAACTTAGGTCTTGTTCTCTTGAACTTAATTTAAATCTGCAAATTTTATCTTTGTATGAATTTTTTTTTGCATTTTGTTAGTTTTGGGCCAAACTTTTGTGGATTATTGATTCATCTCGACGAGAGGAATTGAAAAAATAAATTTTTTTACTACCCAAATATTTTGAGAAATAACCACTTTTTAGAACAAAAATATCATTTTTTTTGGCTAAAATGTGGTTATTTCTCAAAATACTTGGGTGAAAGTAAAAAAGAAAAAATTTCAATTCCTCTCATTGAGAGATGAATTAATAACCCACAAAAGTTTGACGCAAAACTAACAAATGCGAAAAAAATTCAAATAAGGACAAAATTCTTATATTTAAGTTAAGTTCAAAAGAACAGGGCCTTAAACTTAACTTATTTTTTTAATTCAATCCATTCTTCTACGCTTAAATAAGTTAAGGTTAAGTTAAATTCAAAAGAAACGGGACCTAAAATATGACGAAGCATCTGACCCGGAAAGGCCCCCTGCACGTACTCTTTATTTTCTGATGCCCATTATATCTACGAAAATGACGTCATCGAGGTCATCAATATCCACCATGATGTCACCTTCCATGCATGTATGATTGAGATCCGGATTTGTAAAAGAATGATTTCTTTGTTCTTTTTGAATGATTGTGTTCTCTTAATTCCCTTTCTCACATCTTTTGGGTTTTAGTCAGGATGAGGTTTCTCTCATATATATAATTTTTTGCTAATAGTATTGTCACAAGTTATTTATTGTCTTAATTACTTGCGCTTTTTTCCCCCTCCAGACAACAAGATATTAATATGATAGTGAGTTGGATTACTACAATAAATCGACAATTACTCAATCAACTCGAACCCATGACCTTACCCTCAAGACTGAAATCCAAAGGATAGGCCACATGGGCCTAAAGCCTAGGGTCACGCTATGCCAATTTTGATTAGTGTAACTTCAACTTTTGATTAATAGACCAAAATAATTCAAAGAATTATTAGAATATGATTTCTTTTTTACATAATATTTAGATACTGATTGTTGAGAAGCTCTACTAAGATACTTCTTGATTTTTATATGTTACTTAATAATCATTTCATTTCTTTTTTTTAATATAAGGCGGTAGAAGAATACAAGTTTCTAAATTACATTAAACGGGACATAAACATAATCATACAAAGTCCTCATTGCCCGAAGAGAACAAATAGCCTCCATTCAGAGGAAGAAACAATCAATCTCTCCTTTTGAAAGAGATTGACACCATGACC
>BPLS01029722.1:0-14384 GCA_019656275.1 Rhododendron kiyosumense | reverse complement strand
GATATCCCAATACTCGGACACCTTCCGAACCTTGAAGTCATTGTAATGCAAGATTTGGATAATGTGGAGAGCATTGGTCCTGAATTCTATGGATTGGTTGAACGAGTTGGTGGTGGTGGTAGTAGTAGTATTGCGGTTGCACCAGGACCAGTAGTATTTCCGACATTGAAAAAATTCACAATTCGTGGTATGCGGATGCTAAAAGAGTGGTCAGATGTATCGTCATTGCCTCCTGCAACCAAGAGTAAAATGAAGTTCTTTCCTCGCCTCGAAGAGTTATTTATCTCAAAATGCCCTAACTTGATCGCCATTCCAGGTCATTTATTATGCATTCAAAATTTAGCTATTAGTCAGTATGAGTACGTCATTGGTTTTGAGAAAATTGCGAATACACTCACTTCGACCATAGAGGTAGTTCCGGATTCGACAAATGTCAGTACTCTGATTGAACATTTGCTAGAAACAAGCATGAAGTCCCTAAAGCGTCTGCGAATACAGCTTTTACGTGAGTTGTGTTTTTTACCGAAGCAACTACTAAACCTACCTTCCCTTGAACATTTAACAATAATGGGCTGCCCTAAACTGATGTACATAGGTGAAGAAACAGGAGGGGAATTCAACAGTTGCTTAACGTCCCTTCAAGAGCTTGAAATTCGATGGTGCTCACAGTTGAGATGCTTGCCAAAGGGGTTGCTACAACCAACCCTTGTAAGATTGAATATGTTGGAGTGTAACAATTTAAGGGAGGCCAGCCCCGATGAATTGCGCAACCTCACGTCCCTTCGGAATCTGCAATTGAACAGCTGTAACTCACGATGGGCGAGGCCTTGGGAGGAGGGGCAATTCTGTTTGACCAATCTTCGAAAGTTGGATATCGGTCGCTTCTCAGAGGTGCTGGATTATTACCCCTGGCCAGAGGTTGAGATGGCCAAAGCTCAAAACCTGCAATTGCTAGAATCTCTTGAGTTAACGGGATGGCCAAAGCTCAAGTGCCTTCCCGATCAAATTCGGCACCTCATTTCCTTAAGAGAGCTGAAAATTATTGGATTTGATGGGTTGGAAGCTCTACCGGAGTGGTTGGGTAACTTTTCATCTCTTGAATCATTGAGTCTCATTAAGTGCCCTAATTTGAGGAGTTTGCCCTCACTGAAAAATTTTCAACGTCTCAAGAATTTACAATTGCTAGAGATGTACCATTGTCCCCTTCTAAAGGAAGGGTGCAAAGAAGGGGGAGAAGAGTGGCACAAGTTTGCGCATATTCCGAAGCTCGTGACACGGGGTAACTTCTCCAATTGCTCATTTTCGTGATTTTTTTCTCTTTTTCTCTCCCCCTCCCTCTCTCAGTTTTGTGTTTGTAATTCTGTCATTTTTCATGTGCATTTCTGGAAAAATACACGGAATTGTCATCTAACCTAACTTAGTGGTCACGAAATTGGAGCTAATATTAAACCACATTTGTTTGGATTCACTAAATATGTTAGGGTTCCTAAAAATACAGTTAGGTTTTTATTCGTTTACGAGTTAAATTAGGTTTTCTTCTTTGCCGCGAAGTCATATAGAAGTCGAGTCTGGTTCATATGAGCAAAAGACTTGGGTTAAATTCCGATGGAAACAAAAAAATGTCTGGGCAAAGAACTTATCTTATTGATTTGTAATCAAAATGTGGGTGTGAGTGTGTGTTGTGGTTGTAGATTATGAGTTTCTTATAGCCTGAAAGTTCCTGCTTAAGTTGTCTTAAAACTCAAGGGTTTCCACTCTTAATTACTTGTCATTCTTTTGTAGATGATTAAATGCCTATGTAATATTTGACAAAATGCCTCGTTATATCATGTGTTTCTATGCTATTAAATATCAATGTTAGTCTATATTCAAAATCTGCTTCTTTACACATCTTAATTTTTTTATTTTTCCCATATTAACCCAATCCGTTTATTTGTGTTTTTGTTACTCTATTCATTAAAATTGTGGATCCATTAGCCAGATTAACATTATAGCGTAGATTAACACTATAGCATTCTATGCTAGTTTATTTGTTTCTGCTTTGATATTTTAGTCTTGCTTGCTTTCCAAATCAAGAGTTAAGTTCGTGGATGATGTCTGACAATTAGCTAGGTGTATAGGGGTATGTTCATGGAGGATGTTGACGATTTACCCAATAGCTTGGAGAGAGAGCATTTGTGGAACTTTGATATACATCATTGCTTTACACTTTAGTTCTTTCAAATTATTTCTGTCTAAATTAGTAACTTGCATTTCGTTCCCCTTTTTTTACAGATTCTGATTCTGATTCAGATTGATTGGTTTAATCATGGCTCCTGGGGAAAAGGCAACGTCATCGATTAGGAGATCCCCTATGCTTTCAACTATAGCATTCATGGATGATGTCTGACGATTTACACTTTACTTCTTTCAAATTATTGCTGTATACAATTAGTAACTTGCATTTCCTACCTTGTTTTACAGGTTGATATATTTAATCATGGCTCCTGTGTAAAAGGCAATGTCATCAGTTAGGAGATCCTCTACACTTTCACCATCTTTCACCATCACAATCGAACCCAACAGAAATTGCTGCACCATCTCAGCCCCGCAAGGATGGAGGTAGGGGTGGCCGTCACAGCAAAAATTTTAGATGCAATTATTATATGTAAAAAAAATAATTATCCCCAACTTATATAGATTCTCCACTGCTAGATTTTTTTTTCTACATATATACTTGTCTTAAATCCTCTATATTTTTTTTCAAGACATAATATCCAAAAATAGTATTCCAAAATTAAATTCAAAGGACCAAAGTGAAATAATATAAAGACTGAGGTCTAATTTAGAAAAAAAAAAACTCCACACTATAACCTAAAACAACTTAACCTAAAAAATTAAACAAATTAACCAAAATAGTTGGCACTGCGCACAACTTGGCAGTAGTGTAATGACTATTGAGAAATACATGATATTTGCACTATATCAAAGAAATATATCATGTAGTTCATCGATTTGTGAAAACTAAGGTGCTAGGTAATCATTGATCAAGAAAATAATTTACTTGTTCTTTAAGAAACTAAGTGTTGAACACATATTGCAATGCATCTTTATATTTTTTTTAATATACATTTCGCTACTGTTAGGATAAAATTTTGGCTCCGTCCCTGCAGCCCCACGATATTCCACCACAGAATTCTGATGCTTTAGGCGATGCATCATCTTTTCCACAGTCTAATGGTGCAGTGAAGCTTCGACTGGCTTAGAAACCTAGTCTATTTAGTCACACCAATTAACTTGAGATATGCATTCTGTTTATTATGCAGTTTGTAATGTGCAATATGTAGTCTGTAAATGCACTTTGCTTATGGGTTCTGCAATATGGACTTTGTTTAATCGATCATTAATAGTTCATCATTAACTCATGGGTGGGGGTGTGTCTAATTCTGTTTACTTAACGGAGACCAGCCCTGATGAATTGTGCGACCTCACGTCCCTTCAGTGACGTATTTGCCCTCACTGGAAAATTTTCAACTTCTCAAGAACTTACAATCTCTGGTTATAGCCCAGAGTACCCTTCTAACGAGAAGATACGAGGAAGGGGGAGAAGAGTGGCACAAGATTGTTCATATCCATCATTGGGTAACTTCTTTGCTAATTGCTCATTTTCGTGATCTTCTTCCCCCTACCCCTCCCCCTTTTATCTCTCTCATTTTTGTGTTTCTATATGTCATTTTCCGTATGCATATGTGGAATCTAAAGATCTAAATTTATCTATTTAGTTTAATTTTGGATCAAAGAAGTGTCATCTAACCTAGCTTCTTTGGCATGATGTGTTGGGCTTTCAGTGGCTAGATTAACGTTCCCTCTGCAATTCTATTCCATTGAGATAAACCATTGAAAGTCCCCTGCCAACCATGTAATTTCTTGCTTTCTGCTTTTTCTTTAGTTTGCAGTTTTGTTAACATCTCTGGCCAATACTAATAATTTGTTCATTAAACTTATTTATAGTTCAAATCCAGCTGTTTGGTTTATGGGATGTCCGGTGACAATGGAAGAACAGTGGTGATGACACCACGTGAAATAATGCCATTGAAGAAAAAGGTATGTGAACGGTAGTCTGCTTATCATTTTAAATCCTTGAATTGAACTGGACTCGAGAACATGTCTTCAGTTCACATAGCACTCATTGAACAAACTGAAAAGCATAAGGTCCAAGGGACGATGGCAAGTATAAAATTACATTGCAATAGTGCCTTTTTGGAGAATCTCTAAGATTAGGCAACAAACTAATGTGCTCCTTGTTTGTTTCTCGTTTGGACCATTTCTTAAGCCTTCTTTCTGTTTTGCAGAATGCTTGGAAGTTGGAATGCCATATGCTAGATATGTGGAAATTCAAGGCATCATTTAGGTTCTGTTCTCAAAAGTCTCATTCAAAAACTTTTCTACACAAAGTTTTTCTTTAGCCCTGAAATTTGTCCTGGATTGGTTCAAATTGTTTAGTAGTTTTTCCTTGCTGCTTAACTGTTTGTCCAGAACGTCAGCAGTTGTTTTCTCTGCTGGAAGATTATCGGAAATGAATTTTGAAAAGTAGCTTAAAGTGAAGATTTCGGTCCAGGACTTCAATGTCTGACCTCCCACTAGAGAAGCAAGCAAATATTGCGTTAAAAACTCTCTCTCTCTCTCTCTCTCTCTCTGTGTGTGTTGGATCTGATTAAGGTGATTGATTCATCTCCCTCCCTCCCTCCCTCCCTCCCTCCCTCCTCTCTCTCTCTCTCTCTCTCTCTCTCTCTGCTCTGTCGGTTCTTAGACCTGTTTTTTCCCACTATTTATATCAATGGTATTTTTGATGTATTGCCATGCAGAAAGGGGAAAATGTTCTCATTGAGCTTCCTAGCATTTGATGTATGACATCTTACTCAATCAACCATTACTGGCTTCTTCTTTACCGATGAGTATATTTCTAGTGAATTACAGAATTCTTTGTTGGATTAGTTTTACATTGATTTCTGTTACTACTTGGTTGTCCTTGAAGTATATTGCATGTTGGATTTTTTGCTTTCCGGCTCTAAGATTAACAACTGCTGGCCACTTTGAGAATCATCAGATCCTTGTTATGGCTACTTCATAGTTCCACCGGAGTTATGTATTTTGTGATGTCGGTTTAAGATAATGCAGACAAACGAAAGCTAAATAATCCGTGCCTAAACAAAAAGCTCAAAATGCTTTCCTAACCTTCATTACAAACTTTCATTTTCCATACGTAACCAAAATGAGATCAGGAAGGTGCACAGTGCTCTTGCATGCATGTTGTATTCATCTTTATGAAATGTTGGTGTTGTACTTTTATTAGTGATGATAATTACATGGATCCAAACAATTTATGTTAGCAATTAAGATTGTATTTGCCTTGCCACAGAATCCTTTAGGTCCTATATTCATTGTTTGTTTTGTATGGTACAAGCACTAATTTACTCTTCTCAATAGCTATATACTGGATCTTCTATATCTTTTGCAAGAAAGATGTTGACTTTAACTCTATATTTACGGATCAAAAGAAAACTTTTAGCACTATATTTACTTTTATTGTTAGATGTCCCGTGTTTTCGTCATTTTATACTTGAGCTGTTATAAGTCAAGAATACCTCAAATCTTTGCTTCTCCTGCATTTCTTCTCTTAAATTTTCTTGTAGCCCTGCAGTTTGTTTGATTTTGTGGTCCTAGTTGCAGCTAATTTTTGCTTATGCCACCGCTTGATTTCTTGTACCGAGTGAATGTTCCATCTCCTCATGACATTAACATAGTTTTTATATGAATCCGCATGAGTACTTGCAAATTTGCTTGGAAACAGCCTCTTGGCATGCAGGCACTAAGACTCCATACATCTGAAATTGACATCTCACATCGATAAAATTATTCGTTCCAATAAAACATTGTCAGAGGAGCATTGTGAGTTTCTATTTCAATAGTTTCCTTCAAAACGACTACGACAAGTACCTAAATTAGGATCATTTTTCCCCACTTCTTTTTTCTTAGGCCTTCTCTACGACTTTTTTTTTTTGGGGCCAATACGTAAAATTCCCAACATTATTAGGCATTTATCTCTTATCATGACTTAAATTATTGTTTATGCAGTATTTCCTGTTTCATATCTACTGATGCATCCACAAATGTTTTGCACGTTGAGTTAAAGCCCAGATATCATCTCTTGAATGCCAGTTGTGATTTGAAAGTAGGAGATTTTGTACTGGCTAAAGTCACATCTGAACCTATTAGATTTAGTCCCACATTGCTCATCTAAGCCACCCAAGCTTGGTTAATAAATTCTAAAGGTTACTCCACCTATCGCCAATTGGTTTGAGGTTGGAACCCTCTAAGAAATCTAACATGGTATCAGAGCTAGGTGTTGGATGGCCTTACATCGTGTGGTCAAGTCTCCATCGCCCGAGTCAACTCATCAATTCATACCTCCATGCGCATCCAGGTTGCACATGAGGGGTCGCCCGAGTCCTGGTTTCCTCAATTCGTACCTCCACGGGCATCCGGGCTGCACGTGAGGGGGAGTGTTAGACTTAATCTTACATCGCTCATCTAAGCCACTCAAGCTTGGTTAATATATTCTAGAGGTTACTTCACCTATCGCCAATTGGTTTTAGGTTGGAACCCTCCAAGAAATCTAACAGAACCAGATTTCGTGACAGAATAAGTTGTATACGGAGGTACATGCCACTGGAACTGTTGTTTTGTGTAGTCAATGGGTTGAATGTATGCAACTGTTTTTCCTCATTGGAGCTTCCCGCTGTTTTTCTACGCTATTGCTTCAGTAAAATAAGTCTCCATACAAGTCTGAAAAAGAAAAGCTTTGTTCTCTGACAGAAATGATGAAGAGGCTCCAATTGTATAAAAAATTTGGCTGATGAGGTGATATAGACTGAAATGGCTCCGATAGCTGTCCAGCGGCGCATGTTCAGCAGCTAAGAGGTTATTAGCACACACTATTTCTTCTTTCGGAAAATTTCTATTTTGTCATTTCATGAAACTGGCTCATCTCATCAGCTTTTGGGTTTCAAGACAATTGGCTTTCATAGATGCAATGAAGCAAAACCAGGCAGCTGAAACGACGCTTGCAGTGGCCGCTCAATTTTGTATCATTGAAGAGTCCAGAAGATATTTCCGGTAGCCGAAGGAAACTTGATCAGTTGATAGAGAAAGGCAGTGGGCCACAGAGTTTCCAGCCTGCTCGTGGACAGTACTTTAAACTTTTTTCTCCAAAACGAACAGAAGCAATATATGCCAATGGTGTGCTTCTGCTTCTTCAACCCTATAGCATCATGGATCAGGTCTTGAACTCCTCTCTCACATCTTTCCGGATCTATGCCTTGTCTTTTTCTCCGATGGATGCTCTAGTTTTCCTCGAAATCTTATTTACATTTGATGTTATCTGTAGGCTCGATAACCTATTGGTGTCTGCAAGGAAAATTCCCGATATCGTGATATTTTGGTGCCAAGCAGCATTGCAGAATGCAGTTGCAGAGCAATCCAGCCCATCTTCTCGGTCATCTTGCAAGAATCAAGGAATTATCAGGGGAATAGAACCATAGTTCTTGAGAAATATAGATAAGACTCATCTGTATATCCTAGCATTTTGTTTCCAATCATAAACCATTAACGTGGTGGTGATCTTGTACGTGCACCAGTTACATTTGCTTTTAAACGGAATTTCTCTCTGTATTTAGCATTCTCAAATTCTGTCGATACTCATCTTAAAAATACTTTCGATGTACACATGGTATTTCCCGAATAGGGCGCCAAGTGCATTTTGTGGATATAGCTGGTATACCATTATCTTAATGTAATCACATTAAACCAAAAACCAGGAAGAGACTCGTTCAAATACGGATGACCACGGAAACCAGGAAGAGGGTCATCAGTTAAATAAAAAAAAGAGAGATTAAAATTTGGTGTGAATCAAAATGGAGCAAGGTAGATCAAAACAGAATAGTAGAATATTTCAAGTTCCAACCGTATTACTCTACCTAAAACTACACCTGAATATTTGTGGTCAAATTGTTAAACCACTTTTAAAGCAAATGAACATTTTATGATAAACTATTTTAGGGTCAGATTCATCATCCATTACCACCACTCTCTTCGGGCCAAGACAGTTGAGGCTTTCTGTGCGAAATACAGCCCTATTACCATCCAAGATACTAAGCAAAAGGTACAAGATAGAGCTAAGGGGTGTTATCTCAGGCTGCTTTTCTAAGCATAACCAAAGCCAGCACTTAACGGCCGATGCTTGATCGCCACACAATGGTATTGGCTGAGAAGGAACGTGTACTACTCCCTCCTTGTTGTTCTTGAATCCAATCCCGCGTGAAAATGATCACTAGGTGACATTTCTATTCCATAGATTGAAAAGTGCTTCTAATCGTCGAAGAGGAAATTGTAAGTGGAGGAAAGTGCACGAAAAAATTGTAAGTGGAGGAAAGTGCATGAAAAGTCAACCGAGTATCAATACGTGATTAAAATCCTTCCATTTATTTTAGTAACTTGTTCAGTGAAGCAAATCTAGCAAACGCCACAATATCATTACAAACCCATGTCTAACGGCATACACATGAATTTCCTTTCCCTTCACTGCATCCACATATTTTGCGAAAAAATCTTCAATGCAGTGGTTATTTGTAACGCTTTCTCATATGATGTGGGCTCCATATATGTGTAGGTTCCACACCTTGTGAGAGAAGCGTTACAAATAACCGTTGCATTGAAACTTTTCTGAATCAATGAGTTCCACGAAACAAGATACCTCCTTGGCATAATGTCAAAAACTTTTCTAATATCCAAGTGTAAAGCCCCCGTTTTCTCCAGTACTCATCCCTCCTGAATAACCAAAATCCTCTGCTTGTGAGCTACTTTGAGGTGACGACACATAGCTCATTTGCTTTGAGTAACCCATAAGATCACCACCCGCGATGCGTTTTTCCAATTTATGGATCAATAAGTTATTCCAACTACTACCATAACTCTCACAACTAGGTGCTTCTCTCTCCGATTTCCTATCAAAATTTGCACTTTCTCATCAGTAGTAATCTCGTAACTCATGTCATTGCCAACAATTTCGTTATCATCCACAAAACCATTCCTACAGTAAACAGTTTTCGTTAGTTCAGGTATATTATGAAACAATTGACCAGCAAAATCACTCAACGCCCACCATTTCCACCCAAACTTCCCAACTTCAAGTACATGGCCATGACCCATGAGTGCATCCGAATTGACACCAACCCAGAAATTTGTATGATTGACAAAATATGGAGAAAATACACAGTATTTCATTAAATGATATATTTTGAAATTTTGAAGAGGCATTTTTTCAAACAAAAGGGCATAAGAATTAGGGTTGTCCAACGGATGAACCAAATCGTTCAATCCGCCCGATCCGCACCAAACCGAGACATGCTACGGACGGATATGGATCTAAAAATACTAATTCTGACGGATCCAGTTCGGATCGGATTGGATCCGCCCAATCCGTAGTGTTCCTATTTTCTTCCGAACGTTATGGATGATGTTGAGTAATTTGAATAAAATTTTACAAGTAATTAAGTCATAAACACGTATTCTTGGATGTTTTTTTGTTTTATGTTGAAAGTGTTAATGATCTTCTCTATTTTTTTTTTGTACATTAGAATTTGAATCAAATTCATGTTGTACGTAGTCCAGCTCGAAGTTCAAGTGTTATTGACATCTAATAGTTTATCTTTAGACATTAGGGTGGATGAACATGACTTAAATTAATTCTAGGTCATATTGGTTTAGACTTGTTGGAATTTGTGACAGACTTGATTGGGCTTGAACTTTCAGGACTTTATTTTTAAATTTTTTGGTGTATATAAAAAAATTTGCATGCTCAAATCCCCTGAAACCGCCCAAACCGATCCACTGAAATCGCATCCAAACCGAACCAATCCAACAACTCTATGGACAGTTGACGGATGAAGAAAACAACAATCCGCCACAAGCAGATAAGATTGAAAACCAGACCAATCCACATTAAACCGATCCGCGGGCAACCCTAATAACGATCCAATCATAATGCCTAAAAGGAACAACAATGCAGTTTTATTCCGATCTTCTTCAATGGATTTGCCAATATCCATATTTCAAATAAGATTTGGAAAAAAAATGACGCCGGATCGCAATTGGTCTTTTCTATTCGGCATAGGATATCTCATCCATTTTAAGACCATGTCCAAAAAAAAAAACCCCATTTTGAGACATCATATAGAGGCTTACCATTAAGGGAAAAACCATGGTGTCCCCCACCCAAAAAGGGGACATCGTTTAATTTATGCCTCCCGGAAATGCCTCATTTTTTTTCCAGCATTTTTATTCACAGAAAAAGCAGCGCAACAAAGGATAGGAAAGGTGGTTGAGCCTTGTCGTGAAAACTTGCCATGATGCAATTTCAAAAAATAAGATTATAAAATTTAGATATTTGAAAAAGTAAAAGGTCCTGTATGACTCCACAGTATCTGGGACACGTGGCTTCCGGACCTGAAGCATAAAATTTAGATTTCGTAACAATAGTTTCATGTTTGAAGCTGTAGTATGCCAGTGTGAGGTAGAACTCCAGTTTGATTGTGAATATAAGACACAGGATTTTTAGGAAGACACTGATATCATTGCTTACTCGCTTGCTGATTACAAAGGTAGTGCCCTCCTTTTATAGGCGTAAGGAGGGACTACGGACACGGGAGCTAACGTCATGTCTTACATCAAGGTAATAGTACCCCATATAATTAGAGGTTACTATTATAAAGCAACAAATAAAGTGATTACATATCGTGTGCACGTGTGAACCGAGAGTTTTTCTAGCAGTGATGCAAATGAAACATTTTTGAAAACTAGATTAGGAACGGATTCATGAGTGTAATATCTGATATCGCATAAGTTTATGACGGTATCCATTACATCACTCTCTCTGGGCCAATACAGCAAGGCTTTCTGTGTGAACACAACCCTGTTACTATGAAAGATACTACTCCAACAGGTACAAAAATTGAGCAAAGGGCATTTAGCTAGTATTATCTCACACTGCTTTTCCAAGTATAACCGATGCCAGCACTTGACAACGGATGCTTGATCGCCACGCAATGAGGGTGGCTAAGGCAACGTGTGTGCTACTTCCCCTTTTCCTCGAATTCAATCCCCACCTGAAAATGATCACTTGGGACATCTCTATACCATACATTGAAAAGTGCTTCCAGCCCTCGAAGAGGAAATTATAAAGGGAGGAAAGCACATGAAAAGTCACACAATATAAATGAACGATGACAATCCATCTACTTTTTTTTTTTCACCATCTTTATTCATTAGGAACAAATCTAGCAAAGGCCACAATATCATTAGAAAGAGAGCAGCTAAATAAACCCAAGTCCCTCAAGGACTACACGAGTAAAAGACCTAAGTTCCAATTACACCACAAAGTTAGAGATATGGCCTAGGAAGATTAAAGAAGAATGATTAATAACAACATATTATAGGAATATGCACCCAAATAACCCTAAAATCCACATCTTGGGATTTTATAGGCATCCACAACAATACTTCAGTAATCAATTCGGTTTCACTAAATAAATAGTTCGTAAATACAATATATGCACCCTCCAGAACAACATAGATTCATGCGTTTAAAAGAGAACATATTATGAGAAATTGCAATTTTTTTTAATGTCAATTACTGCAAAAAATCAATACACAAAAGCACGTGCACACACACTCATATGCAAATAGTCATGTGATAGCAGGGTTTATATACTAGCATCCCTCTGTACCTCTGCGGCTTTGCCAATGCTGCAGTTGCTCAAGTGATCACAAGCTAGCATTATGCTTGAAAATGTAACATTCACAGTGTAGAGACCCGTAAATTTCTATTTAATTTTAATATTGTAGTAAAAGAAAATAAAAGAAAAGGAAAGGACGAAAATGGTCTAATTATGAATGTGGGGGTCTTATGTGCAAGGATTGGAAAGTCATGGGTTTTTGGTGCAATTTGTGCATGTGTGTGACGTGTGTATACCAGGGAGGGATTTCTTTTTTTTCATTTTCTAAACCTCTCCCGGCTCTCTCTCTCTTCTCTCGATCTCTCTCACACTCTCAACCAAAAATTCACCTCTAAACCCAAAACCCACAATAATCAACTTCCAAATTATTTTCTACTCGCATTTTGGAGCTCGTATTGTGTTGGACAAAGCTTGGTTTGGTGTATTTTGTTCGATTTGGACTCCGGAAGCTAGGGCTTGCTCCATTCTTTTCGATTGCGATTTGGATACTCGAGGTAGGGAATTCTACCTCTCTTTATATGTTATTTGGGTTCTCCTTCATCTTATTTGAGTATCTCCATGCTTTGTTTGAGCTGGTATTGGTTGTTGTTTGGTCTGGACGAAAATCTGATAACTGATGAAAAAAATCGCTAAATGTTTGGATTCCTACCGGTAGGACATTTTTCTCTACCGGTAGAACTTTGTTTCTGTAATAACGTGTGCTCTCTGTTTTGAATTTGTACCGGTAGAACTCATTCCCTACCGGTAGGATTATTAATTTTTTTCCACCTACCGGTATCATTTTTCTTTCTACCGGTAGAATTTTTGTGGACCAAAGTTGTGCTTCCTCTGTTTCCGGTTTGTACCGGTAGGCTCCAAAATCCTACCGGTAGGTCACCATTAAAATTCCAAAATTTTCCACGTGCTGTAGTCTCACTTCTCCTATAGCTTTTGACTTTTCCAATGGGTTACCTGATTGGTTGTAGTCATATAACAAGGAATTAGTTGGTTTTACTAGTCTCCCTGATCAAGTGTTGTTTTTTTTTTTTTAAATTGTTCAAATTGGTAGCACCATGAAATGATAAATCTGAATTTCTTGCCCAATATTTGTTCAAACGGTATACTTGAACTTATGAATGACGCGCGAACATTCGGAGGCCCATCGACGGGTGGGTGACCTGGCAGGGGATATTCAGGGTCCCATAATTAGCCTGGCAGGAGCTAATGCTCAAAATAATTATTCAAGGCCTAACCTTTAAGGTGGGTGCTTGGCAGGGGATATTCAGGGTCCCAAAATTAGCCTGGCAGGAGCTTCGGCTCAGACACACAAAAGCGACACGACATGTCGAGACATGAATTGGACGAGTATGATTTGTGGGTTGAATAAAAGAAAGATTGGAGATTTTGGGACATTCGTTCATGATAATTGTGCTTCCTCTGTTGCCTTGATCTTCCATTGTTCATGTGTTTGTCTCGCTCATTTGCATATAGAGTTTGTGTAGACTTTTCTACTGAGCTAGCATAGCTCAAGCCTTAAATTATTTTCAGGTACTAATCCGGGACCATAGGTTGCATTGCTTGAAGTGCTTGGAGTGTGGTCACTACTTTTGAAAGCTAACCAAGGAGTTACTTATCCATCTTTGTAAATTTATTTTGAAGATGTATTTGTAACTGAATTTGTAATTCTTTTGACTCGAAATATTGTAATCATAATTCTCTTTCGAAATTCGACACTTGTGTTAATTTGGGGCCGTCGAGCCCATGATGTAATATTTTGGAACCTTTTGGGACTTGGGAGTACTATTATGGAAGTGAGAATACGGTGATTATTTTGGGTACTGTACGGATATTGTGAGTATTTTTATTATGAAAATCATTTATATTTATGTTAAAAATCGAGGGCGTGACACACAGGTTTGATCTTCAACAATTTCAGGCCTTTGTCAAAAGCACCATATTGCTGTATTGCACGCACCCTGCATTAACAGAACTCCACGAGACACTATCCCATTAAGGGAATAGGCTAAAATATACTCGACATGAATCTTCCACCCGTCTGCAGTTTGCATACATGCCAATCAAGCTACTTCCGTTAAGACATTTGCATTGGTTTGTCGTTTCTGTACCAAAAATACAATTTGTAAAGTAAGGAATTAACTATTATTCCGAACAATAGAGGTTAAGTCCGAGATTGTCCACAGGGAGTACAGAGCCAAGTTATGGTAATCTCAATTTATTTCTAATTTAATTCTCGAAAGGAATGGAAGTTTGAGTTGATTTGATTAAGCTACGATTAAACTAGAAACCAATTAACGGATTCATGAGTGTATGATCTGATATCTCGTAGGTTTATAACGGCATCCATTATCATCACTCTCTTTGGGCCAAGACGATAAGGCTTTCAGTGTGAGATTTAGCCCAGTTACAATCCAAGATACTAAGCAAAAGGTACAAAATAAAGCTAAGGGGTGTTCATCTACCGTTATCTCAGGCTGCTTTTCTAAGCATAACCAAAGCCAGCGCTTGACGGTGGATGCTTGATCGCAATGCAATGGCGCTGGCTGAGAAGGCGCC
>BPLS01029721.1:0-10213 GCA_019656275.1 Rhododendron kiyosumense | reverse complement strand
CTAACATCAAGATCAATCCACTCTCCAAAACCATAATCGGCTCATAATAGTCGTAGATTTCAGTTTCATTAATCATTTTAACAATGTAAAAGTCCTTACTCCACGACTGCTTCACTCCATAATCCTTCATCAACCATATATCGACATTTCAGTTTCATTAATCATTTTAACAATGTAAAAGTCCTTACTCCACGACTGCTTCACTCCATAATCCTTCATCAACCATATATCAACATGATCACCGTCCGAAAAATCACATATAGAGAGGCAACCTTGTAGCACTCCAAGGCGCATATACTCTTTCTGACTCCCACAAAACCCCGAAGGTCCAGGAACTGCTCGAAATTGCTCACTTGTAAAGTCAAAACAATTAATTAAGTCTGGATTACGATAGTGGAAAGCAAACCAATGAAGAGATCCACTAACGAATGTATCAAACGAGGAATCAAACCTAGGTTTCACTCCATAAGGGTCGTTTCCTATGTTTCTCCAAAACCCTTCACCCAATGTATATATCTCAACCTCACGATAGTCTCCATTGCAAAAGGACCGAACTACCTTGTATTGATCAGTCACAGGGCTAAAACCAAAAGCACAGCTGGAAACAGTTTTGCCGCTAGAGCATTTTGGAAGGGTAACGTACTCCCCCAAAATTGGATTGCAAACATAAATGGGGTCATCGGTTACGGGCTCAGACAAACATAGAAACCCATTACAGGAATTTACAATGTTAAAAGCAATTTTGGGGTCTTTGGGGAGGTTGATTTTGGGGACTAGTTTGATCCTAGACTCGCGAGGGCGAGCGGAGGTCGCGATCCGGAGATCGACCAAGTTGAGTTTCCTTGACTGGTAGCGTTCGGTGATGGGTTTGACCAAGAGGCATACCTGAGATCTAGAGAGATGGAGTTTGGCGAAACGAGGGTTGGAGATGATAGAGAGCCAGTCCTTACAAACGCGGCGGCAATTGAAGAGGGTCTTGATTGGGAGTCGTGAAAGGATGTCGAAGACGATGTGGGTCGGGAGATCTGGTATTGTATCGATCATTTGAGGATCTTCTTCTTGTATTTCATCTGTTTCATCTTCTTCTTGGGTTTCGTCTGGTTCGTTTTCTTGGTTGATTATCTGGGTCTCGGCTCTCCTTTTTCTGCTACTGGGATACATCGCATTTCTGTGTAGACAAATAGGGTTGAGACTTGCGCGGGCGATAGAGAGGGAGAGGTGCAAACTGCAAACCGCTATTTTGGAATTTATCGAAATGAAATTGAATGTTTTGGCGGTTCTTTTGGGTGGGAAATGTGCGGAAATTCGTGCCGAAACTCTAGCTTTAAGCCTTAAAATATAAAGAATATTTTTTAAAATATTTTACAAGATCCTGTAAAAAATCAGATTCAACTATATGTATATTTTTTTGAATTTGTAGTTATTTTGTAGTTTCGCACTTATAAATTTAGAGAAATATACCTACCAATATCATTGCAGCTGATTTTTTATAGAATTCCATAAAATATTATCGTATTAAAATTATAAATATTTTATCTGTATTTTTGTGGGGCTTGAGATTGGCTCCAATGGGCGGTGACTTTATACTTTTTGAAACTAGAGTTGCTACCCATACAGACAAAAGTGTACAGATTGTACACATTTTTTTGCAGAGCTCACCACGAGTTTCACACAAATGATTCGAACCATTTATTAAAGGTAAAACATTTTTTCAAAGGTTCCCGTAAAAAATAAGCTTAATCCGATGTCTATATGTTCTCAATCTAATCATCTAATTTTTCATGGAGATTTCATATATGTTAATAAAAAGTTAAATGATTGGATCGAATACCTATAAGTATCGGATTGAGTTAATTTTTCACCGAGACCCCTGAAAAAATGTTTTACATTTAATAAATGACTTGGATCATTTGTGTGGGACTCATGATGGGCCTCACAAAAAAAACTGTGCACAATCTGTGCACTTTTGGCTGTGTGAACAAACTTTCTGTTTTGAAATTGAAACTCTATTGGCTTTGTTTGGTTTCAAGTTTAGTTTTAGTTTTAGTTTTGTTTCCAATCATTACCCTACTTCTTTCTTCAATTATTATCCTATTTTTTCAATTATTACTTTCTCATCTCTCTCTATCTCTCTCCAATCATTACACATATCTTTAATCATTACTCTATTTTTCTCTCCATCCACTACCAAAACTAAACTAAACTAAACTCCCAACCAAACACTACCATTGCCTTTGCCTTTTCACTCACCGAAAATGCTTTTTTTTTTTTTTGATCCGACCGAAAAAGAAAAAAAAAAAGGGGCAAAGGTAGGTATTGCATATTTGGGTTAAAACCCAATGATTCTTTTACGAGTCAAGGAAAGTAACATTTGTTTGAATCAAGGAATTTTCACAAATAATGTTCAAACGGATGACTTAGGCATCTTGTCATCGTGTTTTGACTTTCGTTCTCCAACAACTAATTGATTTCGCAATCGATTACTTTGTGGCTTTCATTATTTTCTTCCCCTGTAAATCATATTTTCCGCCTTCAGTCGGTTTGATGAGTATTTCGTGCATTCTTGATTTTGTTTCCTTTCATTTGCCATCCATGGCTTTTCTCAACAATCAAAATAATATTTTTTTGATGAATTGTGGCATTACGAATCCTTATTGTTTCTTTATTCAATTGTTCAAATGACATTCTTCAACAAATTATGGGTTGCAGCAGAATTGAGGTTGAAAATAGCAATTGATACAAGAGGATTCTTTCCATCTTTGACCTTATGGATCAGTTTTTCCTGCCTAATTGTCATTATGATTTAAGCAAAGTATCTTTAAAATTTGTTTTTATTTTTGTTTTTGATGTGTCAGTGTTTTATTTTAAATTTTTTGGGGTAACTGTTCTAAACTCTTGAAATAAGTTGGATGCAATATTTGTACAGTAGCAACCTTCAAGAAAATTAACCAGAAGTCCTGCATTTACCCTCTGGACTAATACAGGAAAGAAGATCTGGTGATAAACATGTGGATTTAGGCTATGTTTGGAAGTTTTGAAAAGAAATTTGAAAAAGTTTGGTTTTTACCTTGACAAGAAACGAAAAGAAAATCTTGTAATCGATCACCTCCAAATCTTACACAAATGATGACACGGACACTGTGGGTACACAGCACATTAAGTACATGGCACATTATATGCTATTCAAATTAAGTACATGCACTTCTTTGACCCTTTTGGAAGAAATAAAAATGGTTGTTACGATTTCTTATTCTTGTCAATCGTTCTTGTTGAACTGGGGTTGGTGCTGTGCACCAACCGCATAGCATCTGAGCCGTCCATTTGACAATCCAATGGCTAGATATTTTGAGGGTACTAATAGTTAATGTGACAAATCATGTCATTTATTCCTTCAACTATTTAGAATTAGTGCCATTTAGGCAGTTGTGACGCTGCGTGCAAAACAATTTTTGTTCGGCTCACATATTCGGGGAAGTTTTGGGGAGGAAATAAGGGGATAGAGAGCTAGAGAAATATACTCCATAAGTAATAATTGATGAGGAAATTTATCGTGAAACGTGTTGAGTGAGAAGGGTGGTTCGGGGGTTTGATGCTGTTAGTGCCATTCAACCCTTGTTTCTTCGTCGGAGGTGAAGAGAATAATAGTGCCATTCACCCTTTGTGTCACGTAATCGCCTCCAAAATGTTACACAAACGTATGTTCATATTTCCTCAACTTAATTTTAGACCCTCAATTTGCTCAACTCCACCTCTCTAGCTAGGTCACAACCTTCCCTCCTTGAAACTCCTAATTGAGGAAAACCCTCAATTTCATAGTACATGTGTTTATGTGACATCTCTTAAAGGTCAGGTGCATTGTTAGATTTTTGGTGAAAGGTCAGGGACTATTTTGAAATTATCCCTAATAAGTATTCGGGAAAGGCAAATGCATGCTAACAAGTGCCACCGGAGCACAAGTTAAGGGGCATTGAATATGGAAAGTTCTTCAACATTTAATGTCATCTTCTAAAAAAATTAAGGGTGTAATCTGCCCTGGCCCTTTTCCCATTTCCATTTCTGAAGCTTTCCAAAAAATCACACCCAGCCCATTCCTAATTTACATCATGTCCAGCCAATTCCTAACAAGGTAAATATATGGAATTGAAAAACGAACAAAAATGAAATCACGTCCAGCACATTCTTTGTGCAGATTTGACAAATTCATTTAGGCCTCGTTCAGTTGCCAGGAAAGTACAGGAAATGATGGAAAAATCAACTTTCCCATAACTTTTGTATTGTTTAGTTAGCAGGAAAGTAGTGGGAAACTTGTTTTTAAATTTTCCTGCAAGATTTACTTTCTTGTAAAAGTGATCCGGCCAAAAGCATAGGATTTTGCGTCACGGGAAAAGTTTTCTTCATTGTGGGCCAAAATAATTGGCGGATAAGAAAAAAAGTGAATGACACCAATACCAAAAAAATACGAATTAGGTTATTAAAAAGACACTTTGAGATTTACGTGAGCAACAACAATTTCGACTATTATGGTACTTTCTGAAATAATTGTTTTGGAAAAAATTGGTAATTTATTTATTTTTAAGTATTTATTTATCTTGTCATTAGTCTTCAATTTTGTTTTGTACCAACTAATTTTCAATGAGTTTTTTTGCATCGGCAACTACTCAAGCATGGTTGTCTAATATTTATTTATTTAGAACTTGTTTGATAATCTAAATTCAGCACTTAATACTGAATCAATTAAGTAATAAGTGATTCAGTAGGTTTGATAACCACATTTTACATTACTTAACAAATTAAGTACCACTTAAAATATAGGCCAAAAAGTTGAAAAAAATTAAGTAGCTTTGAGCTACTTAATTCTGACTGAATTTTTGTGTACTTATATTTAACCATAATACTACTACCACAACCACTCCTACCAACACCTCCACCAGTCTACCACCACCACCACCAGCTCCACCACCACTCCACCACCACCACTTCCTCCACTACCACCACCACCACATCACCACCACCAACTCCACCACCACCACCACCACTTCCTCCACTACCACCACCACCACCAGCTCCACAACTACCACCACCACATCACCACCACCAGCAGTTCCACCACTCCACCACCACCATCACCACATCACCAACATCAACTCCACCACCTCCACCACCACCACTTTCTCCACTACCACCACCACTACATCACCACCACCACCACTTCCTCCACTACCACTACCACCAGCTCCACCACTACCACCACCACATCACCACTACCTGCAGCTCCACCACTCCATCACTACACCACCACCACCACCGCCCTTACCACCAGCTCTACCACTCCACCACTACCATCACTACACCACCACCACCACCACCGCTCCTACCACCACTCTACCACCATCATCACATCCATCGCCACTCCTCCACCACTACCATCACTACACCACCACCACTACCAGCACAACACCATCACTCCTACTACCTCCACCACCACCACTCCACCACCATTACCAAAAGTATATTGTGACCGTTAGTAAATTAAGAGAGAATTGGAACAAAATTAATTCGTCATTTTTTTAATTCAGTACTTAATATATTTATCAAACAGTTTTTCAGCTTAAAAATTTCAGCATTCAGTTTTCAGTACTTAATTTTTCAGCTTTCAGTTTCAGTTTTCAGTTTTGTCAAACAGCCCCTTAGTTATCATCTACTTATTTTTTAAACTTCATTTATACGGTTGATTAACAGAGAATGTCAATTTAAATGGGGGATTTGCATGACCATTTAGAATATAGCAAATTGAATAGAGAATCGCAAGTCGATTTTTTCATTTCATGTTAAGGCTCTGCATTAGATAAAATACATTTTCCGTATGTGTTAATTTTTGAAATATAATAGCTTATTATTTAGCTCTCAAAGTTAATTTTATTTGAAATTAGCCATGAGAATAAAAATAAAAAAGTTTCTCATAAATGTCTTTTCCCGGCAAATGAACCACTAAACTTTTATTTTCCAGCAAAAAAATTATCAAATGAACACTCATAGGAAAATAGATTTCTTTTTCCCTTACTTCACTTTACTTAACTTTTCCTGAGAATAATTTTCCGGTACAACATTCCTGGCAACTGAACGGAGCCTTATATTTGTGCACATTTTGGAGGGAAAAAAGTAGAAGATGAAGGAACGACTCCTGCCCGACGAACGCATAATTTTTTGTCCAATATTGTCAAATAAAATTCTACTTCGCCCATATATATCAGCCATCATGCCCAGGCCTTACTAGCATAATCGGCAGATCGACAGGGTGAAGAACGAGGGTTGGACTGACATTGAATATATAATACTACAAGCATAACGGAGTGAGATCCTTTTTTGCCACCCTAATTTTGTTGCATTTTGTTATGTCTTCAAGTGATATAGGTTTGAATCCTATATTTTCGTTGAAGTACTAGGCGATGAAAATTGCAATATCTTTTTTTTCCACAGAATTATTGCAGTATTTTACAAGTTGCTTTTTTGGGAACCAGTTGTGTATCCTCATATTCCCACATATAGGTTTTTGTTTTAATTTTGGCAATAGATTGGACGAACTTGTTTTGTATTTGGTATGAGAATTATGTGGGGCCTCAATTTATTCACATCATTGACTTTCTTTTTACAAACTTACGTTAATAGTAATGAAATATTATTGTTGAAAAATATTCCATATTTAATGCCCCTCAACTTGTGTCTCGGGAGCACTTGTTAAGTGGACCGTTCAGAAAAATAAAGGTACACGCCTAAAGAAAATCCTCAAGTCGTACAACAAGTATAATTTTGGAGAGGATCTGTGAATGTCTTTATAAGTTTGAGAAAAAAACGTTCTTTACCAGAGGTTTCCATAAAGATAGGTTTATATCGCTTAATTCCGCGTGTCCAAAAGTTTTTTGAACGATTTGGATTTTAAGGAAAGAGTTAAACTCTTCCCTGGGAGAGTTTTTTTTTTTTTTTTTTTATAACATGGACCACTCATTGCCAAGATGGACGGGTGAGATCGTGCGGCTCCGTAAATAACTATGCACCCACTCTGTTTTCGATCTTTTTGCACGTTCTATATCCTAGCTAGGGTTCTTCATGCACTGGAAGTAAGTTCTACCCCATCAACTAGGAGAAGAAGAAAAAACTCCCAGATCACAGTGTGGTGTGAGGGTTCTCTTCAATTTTTATCGCGGAATTATCAACTGTTCCGCCTCTCTCTCTCTCTCTCTCTAGATCTCATGGCAGCCACCACCATGGCGGACCTTCCAGATGACATAATTTGCAACATTCTGGTAAGAATCCCTGATATCAAGTCCATCATTAGATGCAACCATGTATGCAAGAAGTGGCACAAACTGATTCTCCAACCCTACTTTGCCAAATCGCATAGCTCGAGGGGGTCTCCTCCTCTCAGTCTTATGCTCTACCATCCCTCTCATGGCCCCCCCGACCCCACTCCCTTCGGCACCCTTATCCCCATCAAACCCCGTCACTTCGGCATTCTCGAGCTTGACAACGACCACCTTGTCCGTCTAGGCTGCCAAAATCCCACCGTGGAATTCGAATCTGAGATTTACAACCCCCACGAGGGCTATAAAGGTCGAGTAATAGGAGCATGCAACGGGTTAGTTTGTTTGCGTGTTGATAAGGTTATTGAGGTGTGTAACCCAATTCTTCAAGGACGGCGACCTTTTGTCCTTCCAAAACTGCCAAAACTGCCAGAATGGGCATATAGTAGATCAAGATTGGGGTTTGGGTTTAGTCCATTGAGTGATGAATACAAGGTCTTGAGATGTAATCATGAAACCATATCATATCGTGCAGGCCATATTATATCGTTCGAGGTTTGTACCCTTGGGAGGGATGATACATGGAGGAGCATTGGGAGAGGAGGTCGCAACGGAAAACCATTCCCTCGCCTTTATCATTCCCTTGGTAATGATTTTGTTTATGTGAATGGTGCACTTTATTGGCTAGGGCGGGACACGGCTTCAAGATTAGTGTTATGCTATTTTGATGTGGAGAATGAGGAATTGGGAAGTACTCCCTCCTTGCCTTGTGAAATCGATGGTATCGTGCATCTTGGAGGTTTGGATGAGTCTTTATATCTTTTCGATTTGTATTATAGGCCATGTCATGTTAATGTGTGGGTGATGAGAGATTACCTACGTAGGGGGGATTGGACTTTGAAATGGGATTTTCGTTATGGGCTACAAGGACCAATCCAACCGATAAAAATTTTGAAAGATGGAACCGAACTGACAATTCTCTTTAAATATATTCGCGATTATAAAATGTGGGGTGAAGTTCTTGCATCTCATGATCCTCAAACAGGATTAAATGGGTATGACGAAGTTCAATTTTGGACCCAATCAATTGCTCTTGCACCAAGCTTCATCTGCCCACCATGGTTGCTATGAACGGTATAATACTAGGTAAAAACCTCATTTTGAGATCGTACTAGATCTTATTGTACGTATGTATACCAGATCATGTGATTGTTTGGCTAAGTTTTTTTTTTTTTTTTTTAAGGTAGTTTCATGGTCTTCTTATGGCATTTCGATTGCTTGCATGTTGTTCATTTTTTCATTGGTGCATTTTAAAAAGGTTAATGATAAAGCCACGAGTACTTTTTATAATGCGACAAAAACTATCGTGACTTGCTTGAACGAGTGGTCAATATCCAAAAACAGGAGTTGGACAGTGAAAGGAATAGAAACCGTGTTTTGTAAGTGTTGAAGAGATGGCAATGGTGCCATTCAAAAAGAAAAAAAAGAGTCAAGGTATTTCATATTTGGGTTAAAACCCAATGATTCTTTTACGAGTCAAGGTAAGTACTCCCTCCGTCCCAAATTCATTGTCCTTTTTTGATATTCGTGCAGTTTTCAATCGCTTATATCTTTCAATGTGAATCTCCAAAAATATACAATATGGATCTTATTTGATAGATTTCAATTTGTTCTATAATACAAAGATGTCAAAATCATGAAAAATATTATAGATTGAAAGATATAAGCAAGAGACAAAAAAGTGAAAAAGGAATAATGGACAATGAAAATGGGACGGAGGGAGTAATTAACATTTGTTTGAATCAAGGAATTTTTTGCAAATGATGCTCGAACAAATGACTTAGGCATCTTGTCATTGTGTTTTGACTTTCGTTCTCCAACTACTAGTTGATTTCACGATCGGTTACTTTGTGGCTTTCATAATGTTCTTCCCCTATAAATCACATGCATTTTCTGCCTCGGACAGTTTGGTGACTATTTTGTGCATTCTTATTTTTGTTTCGTTCATTTGGCATCCATGACTTTTCTCAACGAGCTGAATATTATTTATTGATGAATTCTAGCGTTACGAATCCTTATTGTTTTTTTATTCAATTGTTCAGATGACATTCTTCAACAAATGATGGGTTGCATCAGAATTGAGGCTGAAAATAGGTTGAGGCAAGAGGATTCTTTCCATCTTTGTTGCTTATGGATCAGTTTTTCCTGCGCGCTACTTTGTCATTATGATTTAAGCGAAGTATCTTTGAATTTGTTTTTGTTTTTTGATGAGTTAGTGTTTCATTTTAAACTTTCGCTTTTTGGGCAACTGTTCTAAGCTCTTGAAATATGTCGGATGCAATTGTACAGTAGCAAACTTCAAGAAATTAACCAGAAGTCCTGCATTACGAATTACGATCTGGCGATCAACATGTGGACTTAGGCTATGTTTGGAAATTGGAAGTTTGGAAAAGAAAGAGAAAAATAAGAATTTCTCTCTTCGTAAGTTTGGTTTCTATCTTGACAAGAAACGAAAAGAAAATCTTGTAAAGTTACCTCTTCGACACTTGTAAAATTTTCTATGCTCATTCTTCCACTCTTCATTTGCTAGTTGGCTTTTTTTACTTTCTTTGTTCTTTTTTTTGCTCTGCTTCTTTTCATTCTCATTTCCCATTTATTTTCTTCACAAAGCTAAGTGAATAAAAAGATATTGTTCCAAGTCCCAAACACTATTTTCCCAACTCCAACTGATTTTGACGTATTTCCCGAGTCCAAGTATATCAAAATATTTTTGAATTGGCAATTTCAAGTTTTAAGTGGTGCAATCTCCTCTCAAATCCCTATAGAATTGGAGGATGATCTTCCAATACCATCTAAAATTGTGGACAGTTGCTATAAGTTGATCTCCCCCACACCATGGAAGAGGGTATGGCAAA
>BPLS01029717.1:33551-45003 GCA_019656275.1 Rhododendron kiyosumense | reverse complement strand
TACAGTAGTATCATATTTGCTATCAATACATATCCCAGTCAAATAAAGTAATATATATATATAGTCTAGATTACGTAGCTTCGATTTGATTAGATGATTATGAATGGCAAGTACTACGATTCCTCTAATATTACCAGCTCGAATTACATTATGATGAGACATTGAGACAATTTTAACCATTTTTAAATATTGTTATCATGTAATTAGTATTCGATATTGATACGCTTTGACGTTACACGGCACATACAATTAATAATAATTAAATGACTTCCAGATCTATATGAAGAATTCAAAAACTCCAACCTATGATCATAATCCACGACAAAAGTACTTAATTAATTTTATGTACCTTCCCCAGGGTCTTGGTCATATACTACTGCTCCTACATATTTGCTTTCTTGCTTTTTTGGGTCTCCGGTACAAATTCTTTTCTGCAGGTCTTCCATTTTTTATTACATGAAAATTGTTACTCCGCGCCCCCCCCCCCGACACACACACCCCCGGCCCCACGGCCCTTTTCCGGAATTATCCCCGCCTCTCTCTCTCTACCTCCCTTTTCTTTCTTTCTTTCTCTCTTTCTTTCTTTTACGGTTTGTTTTTCTTTCTTTTTTTCCTTTTCTTTTCTGTTTGATTTTTTTTTTTCATTTTTTTTCTTTTTCTTTCTTTCCGGTTTGAATTTTTTTCTTCCTTAATAATAGATTCTAGTTTAATTCTAGGCTTTGTAAAATAATTGAGAGAAAAAAAAGAATTATAACCCTTTAAAATTAAATTATCAGAAAAATAAAATCTTCTCACCCATTCAAATGGATTGAAATTTGGAACACTTAATTTTTCAACTTTAATTTATATATTAAAAAATATGGTTAAAAAATTAAGTGCTCCAAATTTCAATCAGTTGGAACCGATAGAAAAATTTAGTTTTCTAATCATTTTATCCAAAATGGTCATAGTTAAACTTTGACTCTAAGACTCTCGTTAATTAGTCCTAAGATATTTGGTTGTGCGATTTTCTTAGGGCTAATCAACTAGAGTTCTAGAGTCAAAATTTAATTATGACCATTTAGGATAAAATGATCAGAAAAATAAAATCTTTTTATCGGTTCAAACAGATTAAAATTTGGAGCACTTAATTTTTTAACCATTTTTTTAATATATAAACTAAAGGTTGAAAAATTAAGTGTTCCAAATTTTAATCCGTTTGAATGGGTGAGAAGATTTTATTTTTCTGATCATTTAATTCTAAAGGGTCATAATTAAATTTTGATTCTAGGGCTCTCGTTGGTTAGTCCTATGAGATATTTAATTCTACAATTTTCTTAGGGCTAATTAACGGGAGTCCTATAGTCAAAATTTAATTATAACCCTTTAGAATTAAATGATCAAAAAAATAAAATCTTCTCACCCATTCAAACGGATTGAAATTTGAAATACTTAATTTTTTAACCATTTATTTAATTTCTATAAATACACCATTTATATTTAAAAATATAATTCAAGAATTAAGTGGTTTAATTTGCAATTCAATTAAATCAGAGCAAAGATCGTTTTTTTGGTTTAAGGTTTTTCAATAAACACCCTAAAACTCATTATTTAGTTTCAAGACTCTCTTAGGGTGTCCATTGAAAGGCTTTGAAGCCAAAAATTTATTACTACCATTTAGGATAAAATTATCAGAAAAATAATATCTTTGCACTGGTTCAAACGAATTGAAAATTGAAATACTATTTTCGTAACTATATTTTTTAATCTATAAAGGACAAAAAAAGAAAAATAAAACAATCGGATAAACATGATCAATTGAAACACTTTTTTTCTCTCAATTACTTTACAAAGCCTAGAATTAGACTTGAACCCGCTTTCCAAAAAAAAAAGACTTGAACCTATTATTAAAGAAAAAAAGAAATTCAAACCGAAAAGAAATAAAATGAAATAAAATGAAAAAAAAACCAAATCGGAAAGAAAAAAAAAAAAGAAAAAGAAAAGTAAACTATAAAAAGAAAGAAAGAAAAGGAAGTGAGAGAGGCCCGGGGGGTAGTCCGGAAAAAAGGCAGGTGGGGCCGGGGGTAGCAGCAGCTCTCTTATTACAATCAGAAGAAAAGAGGGAATAAGAGGCCTGTAGGCTGTAGCTAGTCATGCTCACACTCTCGTACCGCAGGGGGCACGGCAATTACTAAAATTAAGAACACCCCACTAAAAAGTAGAGCAATCTTTTTTCTATCTCAAGGTGCATGTTTAGGTCGATTGATTTTTCAAAGTGTAGAAATTGTGTCAATCTCAAAATTAATTGACAATGAGTGGAGAGATCCTAAATATTATTAAGTGATAATTTATTTCACTCTCAAGTAATGTGGGATTCATTTCCTTCACATTTTCCTCATGTGCAGTCGCGTTTTGAGGTCCGTTACGTGTGGCCACTTTTTGGATCCTATCATCATGCAACCTTTTTTTGCTAATCTATCATAGTGGGATGTGGATTGTGAATTTTTAAAATGTAGGATGAAACGGGTTCCGTTTTGATACCACGTAGAAATTGTAAACCTTCTTCCTAATTCTCTCTCTCTCTACTTTCTTCCCTAGGTTAGGGTTTACATTTTCTACACAGAGACGTCCTCTCTACCAATGAGGATATAGACCTATAGTAGTGTTTGCTGTCTTTTTAATGAAAAGATGAACAGAATAGGACTCGGCCGACTAATAAAAAAGCTACAAATTAATGTTATGTTTAGATTGAGTTTGGAAATTTTTTTTGAAAAATAGTAGGGGTAATAAGTGGAGAGAAATAGAGAGAGAAATGTTAATAAGTAAGAAGAATTTAGAAAGAATTTTTTGAAAAATCTTTTTTAAAAGTAAAAAGAGCAAAGCATAACCTTCCATCCTATTCATGTAGTACTTGAGAGGAAAACTCAATGGAAAAATCTACTTTTGTTTTGCATCAATAAGCTGCTAGATTATCCATGACTACGATTCGCGATCGTAATTAAGTGCAGCGCAGGCCGTAGAACCATGGTGACTGGGGTCTTAAGCCCACTAATAATGGGGATGGGACGTAGTACTATATAAGCATTATTCTTTGCCCCGAAGTCGATTTTGTAATAATAGTGACGCTGATAGGAAACCGGACTCATTTATATGTCGGTCTGTGATTCCAAGAAAAGCTGAGAGAGAGAGAGAGAGAAAAAAGTAGATGCTGAATTTTTTTTTGTGGGTCAAGCGGAAATAAAAAAGTAGATGTTGATTGCCAATGAGTGTTCTACAATTATCGAATTTGGCCGAATGAGCATGAGAAAGTAATAAATATTGTCCTTCATAAGATTGAACTCGAACTCGAATAATTGGGCTCAATTTGAACTCAAGTTTTGGCAGCTAATTCGCCTCCGGCTTTGTCTCTTAGATAACAAACCTTCGGTCACACTTTAATTAAGAGGGTAGTTTTCGTTACTTTTTTTTCTAACGGTAGGTTAATGATTATAGTCAAGTTGTTTATGCTAAATGCTATTTTTAATGAAAATTTCATTAAAATTAATAGATTATCATTAATGCTAATAATTTTTGTTACTGTAGGTTAGGTTAATGAAAGTTTCCTGGACGGCCCTGTGCTTGCAATCGGAGGATGTATTGAAGCTCACTCCTTTTTCCCCTTTACTCCTAGTTTCTATGAAGCAAATTTGAACAGATCAGTTGTGCCTTTAATTCTTGTTCCATTTCCCAATTGCTGCTATGTGTACATATGAAATGTACATACCATGTACATACGGATTTTGTGGGGCGGCTGGGGCCCACCTCGGGTTCCACAAAGATGATCTGAGCCCTGTAAAAAAATCATCTCAACCCGATATAGGTAAAGATTTTTTTTTTTTACTTTGTAGAGGCGAATTCAAAAAATTTTTTTACTGATATCGGGTTGAACTGATTTTTTATAGGATTCCATAAAAAAATATTTTTAAAATAATGGACAATTCGAATTATCTTTGTGGGATCAGAAGTGGACCCCACAAAACTTATATGTACATGGTATGTACATTTCATATATGTATCCATAGCTTTATTGCATTTTCCCTATCTCCTTGCATTGCATCAAACTGATTCTTGCAGTATGGTCCATTAAAGAAGCAACAAGTCGGATCCGAAGGAAATTGTGAAGTTGGGTTTGGCCCAGTAGCCCAGTTGTGGGCAAATTGGAAGGATTCTCGGGTCCAGCTCCGAGTAGCTTGTTTTACTTCATACTGCATTTATTGAGCTGAGAAATGTTACTTAACTAAACTTAATTTTGGGAAAAAAAAAAGAATCTATTTAGTGAACTTTACAAATTTGTTCTGAGTTCAAAATTTTTATTCCCTCACTTTCAAAAATGTCATGGGCTCGTTCTTCCAATTCTCGTACTGCGCTCGCGCTTTCAATTTTTACTCTCACGAATTTATTAGTTTGGAATGCATTTCATAGATATTTTCATGCATGCGCTCGCGTTTCAGCTCATTTAGGGGCCGCTCCACTAGCCTTTGATAGGGTTAAGCAAACCCCTGGGTTAAAAAGATGCAATAAATTTTATGTATTTTTCCATATAATTTTATATTTTTTTCTTAATATTGTCTACACTAAATCATTAGTCAAAGTCTAGAGTAAATGTAAATTCACTTAAATTTGGAAAGAAAATAGATCATAGAGCTCAATAAATCAAAGTAAATTAGGGTTTGATAAATTTCAACAAAAAATAAATATATTTTATGTTCCATAATGTTCTCTCTCTCTCTCTCTCTATATCTCTCTCTCTCTCTCTCTCTCTTTGTTACCGCTAGACTAAAATCCTGCATTGCGCTCAAATGATGTGACTTTAAGCTTTTCCTTTGTCGGAATCCAATAAACCCGATAATGAGAGAAGACGGAGGACAAATCACCAATAAGTAATAATGACAAAGCATACCCTTCGCTTGACAAGTTAGAAACTCAACTGGTCTGCGACACGTGCCTTATCACAGGAACATGGGTCTTTCTTTCTCACCACGTTGCTGCCCTTTTCCACTAAAAGGTGAGGGATCCTCTTAGGGGCACCAGCACCACTAGTATTATCTGTCCGTTAGATTAGGGTCAAGCCCGGCCTGGATGAGAAGATGTCAGGGTCACACTGTTTGCTTTTAAGCTCTTTCCAGAAAATTGTTTTTACTGTTCGACAAATTTATGTCTTGAGGCATAATTTTTTATGCGGAAGCTTTCTCTTTGGTGATTGTGAGCTTGATACTTTTATTTTTCTACAGCATGTAATAACTGAAAAAAAAACTGTTGAATGTTGGTGCCTTGGTCGTAGGGCTGTAAATGAACCGAGTAGCTGGTGAGCTCGGCTCGTTTATTGTTCAGTAAACGAGCTGAGCTAGAGCTTGAGTATTCGGCTCGTTTACTAAACGAGCCGAGTGGAGCTCAGCTCGTTCGACAAAAGCTCGGCTTGTTAAGGGAGGTTCGACTCAATTAAAAAGATTCATTTAGTAAAGGACCGAGCTCGGCTCGTTAAAACTTAAGCTCGAGTTTTTGGCTCGTTAAGCAAACGAGCCAAGCTCGAGCTTGCAGAAGCTCGGCTCAGCTTGGTTTATTTACACCCCTAGTCGGTCTTGGTGGGTAGACCAGGCAAGATTTGGTGAAAAATTATTACTTTATTAGGCGAGACTGGTTGTGGGTTGTCCCAACACCGTTCAATCATGAACTTAAAAACCTTCTCCTTCATAAAAGAGACAAACAATTGTTTTATTTTTGTTTGTTTAAAAGTAATTTCCGCAAACATACAACACAAACATCAAGTAGAAATGTAGAATAAGAACTAATAGCCTAAACTAGTGGACACACTCACACAAGAAGACGTACAATTTGTCACAGATCAAGACAAGTCCAGAATGATAGCATATTTAAAGTTTGGTCCTACACCTCTCCTGCCGTATATGTATACATGACGACGATGGTATAATAATTAAAGCAATTTGGGCTCTTGCTAGGAAAATTCCTGAGAGCCTTTGTATGAGGAGTTTGAATCTCGTTCCGTATTGACCAGTACGTATTGTTTGTATGTTTCCGATAACTACAAAAGTTTGTATAGTTAAATACATAGATAATATGTATACTTATGGTCCCACTATAGCTGTTTCTCCACTGTGAGTCTGTGAGTTTGTGTACAAGATCATATAGTACATCAAATCTTTCTTGCTTATATAGAAGATGGCGCTGTGGAAAAAGTCCCAGTTACTGAGTCAGTGGAATCTGATGTAGGTTTTTATAACCTTTCAGAAGTAGGCTCCTTTCAAAAGTAGGCTTTTTAAATGACAAAGAAGTTGAGGGAAAGGAAAATGGAAGAAGTCGGTAGAAAGTATGTTGGGCATTCCTAAGTCCAAGAAGAAAGGTGGAAATAAGAAGCAAAGTGGTGCTATGTTTAGATCGGCTGTTGTCACTGCAGCGCTACCAATTTCTTCTGAAGGCATCAACAAGACTCATCTAAATGAGGCTCAGGCTATCCGGACCGTTAACAAGATCATGGGCCTTCGTTATTCGGGCGATGAAAAAGATCTTATTCGTCGATTCGCGATTATGGAAGCCGAAGATGAGGAAAGGGCCAAAGTGCATAATTTTCAAATAAGGATTGACTCTTAGGTGTCTATTTGGGAGTTGTCTTGTTTCTTTAGGCTCTGTATTTGCTGTTTTGTTTTGGTTGAGGCTTGCCTAGTTGGGTGTATCCCCTTTGGGTTTTTGCTTTGGGTCTTAAGAGTTAGGTGTCTCTTTGAGAGTGGTATTTTGTTGGTTTCTTGCCAACCTTGGTTTGTTATTCTCTCCCGTTGGGTCTGAGCTAGCTTATGATTTTTGGAGCTGTTGTTTTCCCTCATGGGTTTTTTCTTCTCTAGCTTGAAGCTGTCTTGGAATCTTTTAATCTTTGTAATTTGTTTTCAAAGATTAATAATTTTTCCACCTTTCAAAAAAAAAAAATCTCCAATTATAGCTACAGCTACATGCCAAGGTGAGCATTCTGGTGTGATGTGGCTGGTCCCAAACCTACCTGAGCTTTAATCCTCAATAAATTGTAATTCAAATTTGCTACATAAAATTGCAATCAATAACTCAATCCTTAATGTATTTTCGTTCTTCGTGTTTTGCAATCAATAACTCGTATATATGTATTCAACTTTTGAAACCATCATTGTGTGTTTCAATATTTGAAACCCATCATGGTTTTCAGATGACCATGAAGTAGAGTGAGGAAATTTCTAGTTTTCTTCTAACCTCTCATATATGGAAATTTCGCACTTTCTATTAGTATTGCCCGCAGGCAAAAGTACCCTCTTTTGGGGCGTTTGATTCCCATGCATGGACGCAAGTTTTAAAGGATGAGATTGACAATGTCCAAAGTTCATGTTGATTCCAAAAAAGCTTCATTTCGGGCAGCCAAAGTGGCCTTAAAATAGGTTGTGAAAACAAGCAGTGATAAAGACGCTGATCAAAATATAGACATGCGCATGCAAATCTTACATTGAACAAGCTCAAACAGACCATATCCTTGAAAGAGATTAAATTATTTACACCGTTGGTGTAAATATTTATTTTTTTCAAATTCATTACATTGTGTCACGTTGCCATAATCTATTAATTGGAATCACTGTTTTGATGACGCGACGCGACGCAACGCAATTAATTTGGAGCAAGGTTTTGAATACCGTTTTGGACATGGCACCGGATTTATCACTGGAACGGTACGTACCGGTACCGGTATGGTACCAGGTACCATTTCGAATTTGTTGTTAAAATATAATATATATATATAGTTATAACTTTGTTTTTCCCTTGACAAAAAGTCCTACTATTAGACTATTACAATTTAACATTTCTTTTTAATAATCAATGGCTTTCCAAACGGTTGGCCTAAAACCAAAACCACTGGTTTTCCAATCCATTGGTTTTCAAACACACTTTCTTCTCTCTTTTCTCCTCTGTAAAAGTTCCAGTTCCAAATTCCCAATGCAATTATTTCACATTTTTTTTCATTCCACTTTCAAAGGGGTGATGTTTATCTCTCAAAAACTGATAAAAACGTACAGGAACAACAGAGGACTATCGGAGAAGACTACCCACGGCGGTGTGAAAACTGGAAACTTCACCAGTTCACCCACAGTGAAGATAGATCAATCAGCTGCAAGATTACGCCGGACTGTCGGAGAAGACCAAGAGGAGTCACCGTCAAATGTTGCTCCGATTGTCTTTTTTTTTTTTTTCCTCTTTCCCCTCCATATCTCTATTTTCTTCTTTTTCTCAATTTTGCAAAATTTTAGACGAAATTTCCGGTAACATGATCTCTGCCGGTATTTTCCGGTAAAGCCCGGTATTGAAGCCGGGACGGTATTAGAGGGCTACAATGCCGCTTTCCTCTCAAATCGATACGTACCAGCGGATACGAAACAGTATTCACAACCTTGATTTGGAGAAAACAAATATCTGAACTTTAATTTATTCTCATTCTTAAATTAATATCTGAATATATCTTCCCTCTCAAAACCATGTCACTATAACAATCGGCACCAAAACTTTTGTCAACGTCAACAACTACTAGTCAGATGGCGTACCCCCCTCCCTCTCTCTCTCATAGCACCATCTGTAAGTTTGCATCCAAAAAGAGTACAACCAAGGGCCTTGAATTTTGGAGCCAAAAGAAGGCCATAAGGGCAACATGGGGAGTGGGGACCAATATGCATGCCAAAGCAATTCCAATGACAATTCGTGAAGGAAGGAAGACGAGAGCTCTGGCTATTGAGACAATCCACTCCAGCTGTTTTTCATTATTTCTGTTTCCACGATCTTCTCTTCTATAAAATCTATTTACGTCTCTTTCAAAATGCTTCTAATAAATTAACTTCAATCCCCCGAAAGACGACGATCACGTCAGGCCAAAACGAAAAATAGGACAAACTTGTTGCACAGTTTAAAAAAAGGAAAATAATTTCCACAATCTCCTTTTAGCCATCTACACACTTTTTTGGTTTTTATTTATATGATTTTACTATATTGCCCTCACATGTGTGAAGAAGTGTATTGAATAAAAGACAAGATAGTAAATTCAAGTGGATAAAGACCAAAAAAAAAAAGGAGTGTGGATGGCTAAATGGGAAGTGTGAAAATCAATTCCCTAAAAAAAATACATAAAACACTATGGAAAGAAAAACTCAAAACCCAACGTACAAACGATTTTTGTAAGCGTCACGTTTGTCGAAATTGAAATAACAAAATTGGGATGTAAGTACATATATACTTTTGTGAAATTATTTGCATATTTTTGAATTTTTAGTTTGCACTCATATGAGTAAATCTTGGTTCCGCCATTGAACAATTTGGGAAGAAGAAAGGGTGCTTACGGGAATCGAACTTTGCCCATGTGAATGAGAGTATAAGGAAGACACAAACTGCATTCCACTCCACTTGCGGGACAATTTACATGCGGTAATTATTGGAGTTAGAAGAATCGAAAGTGGGGAGGCAGCATCGTTAATTCCTTACACAGAAAAATGTATGCAAAGCTTAAAAGTGTCTGGATTCAATTCAACTGGTTTTTTTTTCCCTTTGTGAAATGTCAACTGGGTTTTACAACCAACAAGCGTGGCAACTACAAAGTGCCACGTGAATTCTGTACATAAGTTACAACATTTTTCTTGAAGCTCGTTGAGTTTTCAAACCAAATGGTTCAAACCAAGCTATTACTCGACTCATTTGGCTTGTTTGAATAGATTAACTCGTACGTGTTTGGCTTGATTGAAGCTCATTTGAGATCAGCTCGATTGTCTAATAAAAAAGCCAAGCGTAAACACATATTCAAAGCTCGTTAAGTTTTCAAATAAAACTTGATCAATCACATGCTTGGCTTGTTTGTCGCCCCTGCACGTATCTAAAGTGGTCATGGAGGGCACGCGCAAAGAGATTTCCTCCAATTATAATTCCGTTTTTAATTAATTTCCTAATGGGGGAATTTAGGTTTAGTGTATTTGTAGTTTGTGGCATAAGCCACCTCAAATCTCTAGTGCATGTACATTAATTCCTTGTTCAATAAGTATTTATAGTAGTATTACTAAAAGTGGGCGGGCGGGCATATACTCCACTTTTTTGGTTAATGGAGGGCTCAACCAACATCCAAGAAATTTCTTCTGACTTCTTTTACTAGCTAGCTACCTAGCTTTAAAGCCCAACTTCATCGTTGATATTCTTTACGCATATTACTTTCAGACTTGAAAACTATTTGACCTTGTAATTATTGATTTCATCTATATCCGTACTACATACAGTAAAGGGAATCTCTAAGTGGGATTTCTTTTTTTTTTTTTTTTGGGTAAACCTCTAAGTGGAATTTTATTACTATAATATATATACACACACACACACATATGTATGTATGAGTTTGTTATAAATTATTTTTCTAATTTAGTATCTTGCTGCCCATTCTTTTTTTATTGAAGTGTGGAAGTTATAGATCTCTTGATATTGTCATAGTAGATATTGTGTAATTAAAATAAATTCAACACAATTCGTAGATATTGTCATAGTAGTATTTTCTTTTTGTTGAGGTTTGATTTTTGATGTCCCTTTCAAATAGTCTGCCTTTTCACATCACAAGTCCTACTCCAATCCTTCTTACTGCACTGTTTGCAATAAATTTCACTTAGCACACATTCGCTGCTTTCTTTATTTGAGTTTCGAAAAGGACAAAAATTGGGTCCTAGGGCGTTTTCACTAAGTTTTTGAATAAAAAACGTAGACCATTTTATCATCTTGTTCATATTAATTAACAAGTTTTTAGTATTTTAGTTTGTTGTTCATACTAAATATTAGAGCAGTTCAATGGTAAATGACATATACTATTTTCTTCAAATTGTAGTACTGTCCTCCCAGTTAAATAGAACCAAACATTAATTTCCACACTTGTATATTTGTAGAAGTATTTGAAAAATAGCCCTTTGTGAGAAATAAAAGAGTTGTTGAATGGTCAATTTTTGAGAAATCTTACACTAGTTCAGCCATTTACCCCACAAACCTTCTGCCGTTTGAGAAACGGAGGTGGCCGACAAGAGAGGAGCTTGAGGTACTTGTCGTAATTGAACGGGTCTCGCATGAGACAAAAACAGTAGATCACTCGAGCTTAGTGTGAAACATCAATGAGCTTCAAAACAGTATTAACGCTTGGTTTAGTTAGCTATATGGCTAGCGATCCCTCCTGTTTTCTTTATAAAATCAGAATAGGTAACAAAGACAAAATACGAGCTAGCTTTAGTACTCTTAATGTCGAAGTTCAAGTGAATGTAAACCTCTAGGTATCCGAAGAACTCTGGTATATACCGTTTTCGATGTGGAATGAATTTTTAACGAGTGAGCACAAGCTTCGAACTCAAAAAAGTTTGAAGTAATTTATCAGCCTTAGCAGGAGGGGCACCAAAATGAGAATCTTTCATTG
>BPLS01029717.1:0-24325 GCA_019656275.1 Rhododendron kiyosumense | reverse complement strand
TGTACTGATGTGCGTGTGCTCTCTTGCCTCTCTTGGTTGACTAGAAAATGAAAACGGAAAGAACAAATTATGAAATAACAATAAAAACCCTAAACTCAAGTATATATACCCCGACTTGCGAGCTAACTCGAAGCCGAGCTTATCCGAGCTTGAGCTCAGCTCGTTTTGTAAATGATCTAAAAAAATCGGCTCGAACTTGTTTGTTTAACTTCCGAGCCAAGTTTGAACGAGCCACTAACGAACCGAGCTGCGAGCCACTCACGAATGGCTTGGTTCGTTTACCGCCCTACGCCTTCCTATAGTTAATGTTATGCATTTTGCCACGAAGTGTTGTGATGGGGGCACTATGAAAATAGGAGATTTTGAAAAATATCAAGCATTACGTGGAGAACTATGCAACGTCATTTCATGGTGAATGTTATGTCATTTGTGGTATTAATTTGGGAAGCCTTTTGTAATCTTTTATTATATTACTAGGGTTTGTCCGTGCCTAAAGGCACGGCGCAATGCATTTTGAACACAATTAAAATGAATTACGAAATTATATATTGACCACTCCCGCCAACAAAACTATATTATACGGGAATACTTTTTTTTAAATTAGGTTCAAACAGAGTTCTTTTAGTGCATGCTCTACTCGAAGACGCAGATTGAACAATCAGCTCACATGCAAATCAACACTATAACCATGAACAAAGTATCAACCTGTTCATGTAATACCGAGGGATCGTTCAAAATTTCAAAATAACACACACAGACACAGAGAATATAGAACATTTGGTTATTAATTATTTATTTTGGTTCGGGGGGTGGGGGTGAGCATTGCAAAATCAAATCTCGACCCAAAGGTAGATAATCCAGTTACAAATTAAACAATGGTGAGAGCTTTGCAATCGAAATAGGCATTTAAACGGAGAAAAAAATGGAGAAAGAGGAGGAGGAGAGAGTGAGATATAAATTTTGAACGTGAGATCTAATTAGTGGTAATTATGCAATTAATTACTACTGTATTGTTTAAGAGGGAGGGAGAGAGCAGTAGAATTTAGGGAGCAAATTAATGGTTAGAATTTATAGAGAGATAAGATTCAAAAATCCTCCTCCCTTATTATGTAGATGTCTCCTTATGATTAATGTTGTGCATTTTTGTCTTCTAGACAAGATGGGGACACCCACCCGGACGCTGTAAATGCTCTTTGGATGTATATAAGTCTCTCTCCTTCTGTTTAAAATCTGGGCCCAGCTCAAGTATTATTGGGATTACCGCGGGCCGCCTAGGCTGTGCGCTTGGGCTGATCGAGTTTCAGGCCTCTAGACGATCCTTACTATGTTGCTTTTTAACTAAAGAAGGCTTATCCCAAGAGATAGATAAACTTTTGGAAGAGTATCCCTTGGTTTTGGGGCATGCAGTGGCCTCACACACCATACAGCGGTTAAATTCAAAGTATGTAGCTGCCAGAAATAGAATCTTAGTGTGCAACCCTGGTATGTTTCAACCTCAACTGAGCGGCCCCATCATTGACCAACTACACTAAACTCTTAAGGGCAAAACCTGTGGCCACAGAACCAAGCAAATGCTTTGTAACTAGATTAGGAAAGCCCATCAAAATAGCGAATTTGAAGACCAAGAAGGCAAGAAAACATTAATCTGAGGTGCACGCAAGTTGGCCCGGGACACCGCATTACTAAAAAAAAAAAAGGAAGAAGAAAACGAGGGACACGTGATTTTCATGTTCAACTACCTTAATGCTGTCTACTCACCACAAAGTGAAAGTTTTTTTCCTTAGCCTTTCTCTTCAGCCAACACACTGAATTATTGTACTCTTCCGAACTTTAGAGTTGCTGTCATCCTTTTAAATGGAAAACATGACCCCACGAAACCTAACCCTGACAAAGATCGAAGTAGTCCCCCTTGCTAAAAAGTGAGTGAGCACGACAAGACTTTTTAAATGACTGTAATTTACAAGCTAGTGAAACAAGATCGATACGTGCGTTCTGGTTAATTTGGTTTAGTTTTCCTTGTCTTAGGTTTATTAAGGTTTGCTATCTCGGATACGTAATGGTTTAGGATTCCGGTTAAAGCAAGAAACTACCCAAAATCCCTTTTAAGAAGTTGAGAACAACTGAATAGTCTTTGAAAAAAGTCAAATATATTTGTACATTTTTTTCCTAGGGAGATACTCATTTTTTGCTAGACCTAAAATTTTGGTTTGACTAATCAAACAGATCATGGTTTGAAAAAACTGTGACGATGGGGTTGGTGGAGACAAGTTACCTCATCATGATTAGTAGCTTACAAAATACTATCCCTTGAACCAAAATCAAATGGCACACGGTAGCTAGCTAGATACCTGTGCTTTTCCCCATCAACATTTCCAGCTACCCCTTTTTTGCCACCAAAGTAGAAGAAGGTGCATCAAACCTACTACCACTGGTGCCTGGTGGGCCATGAACACCAACTCACAGAAAGATATGGGCTTGTCTATCAGAAGAAAAACCATGGGTTTTTTTTTTTTTTAAAACATTGTATACATCAGCGAGGGTTAGTAGGGGTGTTAGAGTTAGAACATGAGGGTCAGAGGCTATCCATAGCCTAGGCCCCCAAAGCCCCGTCTCCCGTGGGACTGGAACCCTGGTCAGCATTGGGAGAGGGAGATGAGCAACCAACTTTATTAGAAGTGGTGGTTGGAGGTCCTAAATAGAGAGTAAAATTATTCAATAGTTCTCAAATAATTTTTCAAGGATTTTTTTTTTAACCACACATTGGTGTCGCGAAGTACACACCGAAAGTATGGTTCCGTCACCAATTGTGATGGGAACAGCCTGAATCATTGCTCTAGAATCGTTGAATCATGTTTCAAATCGAGAGGGGTATGTGAATGAAAAGACAATAAAAAATAATTTAATAAGGAAAAAAAAGTTAACTATCTTATGGAGTATCTATTCTAAAGTACAATTGAGAATGGGCATAGGAAATACGTTTAGTTAATTGGAGTACTATTTTTTATTTTAACCAAAAAAAAAACCTAGATCACAAACACTCTAACAAATGTCAACTTGAAATTGGATGATATGGTTGGATCCTGATTTTGATAGGAACAAGCAAATATATAATAAATAAACTAAGTCGTAATTCGTAACCCAAAATATAAACTAGAATTTTTTAAACAAGTAATTTTTCTGTTATTTCTTTTCAGTTTCCAAATAGGTTCAAGATCCAAACATGATCAAGACAATGAGTTTAAAAACAACAGTTCAGCTTCCATAATTGTGAAAATGTACAATTGACATTTTACTTTTCGCCAGTAGTAAAAATGCACAACTATTTGAAAGGAAGCCCCTTGTAAATGCACGCTTTTGGTAGGTGATCGAAGTAATTATAAATCTTATTTAGGTAGGTGAAGAGGGCGACTTTTGAATCATGAAATATTTGTAAGCACAATGCATGTTCTCTTACTATACTTTTCAAGTAGTACGTTGCTTGCAAGATAAAACTATCAAATGGGTGGTCCTACACACACACAGTGAGAAATTACTAGATCAAATGAGGTTAGCCAAGAATTCTTGTCCCCATGTTTAATGAGTAGTAAAATAGAAGAGGTACTTAATTTAATTCTTTTAGATTTTTTTTTCCCTTTTTTGAAGACGAGTTCTTTAATTAGATAGTACTTAAAATAAGTTTTTTTGAAAGAGTACTTAAAATAAGTGGAATCTTGTTGAAATCTGGTTGGTGCAAGAATCTTCCGATTGTCCCACCCACCAAATGCAAGTTGGCAAAGTAGTTCAATATTCAACTAATTTTAATTAATTGGGGGCAGGCAACAATTGGAATAGTTCCAATTAAAGCAAACATTTATTTAATTAAGAGGCTTGGCTTTAATTTGCTATTGACTAGGAGTAATTAAATGGAGTACGTAGTTCGATCGATCTTAAGTAAATTAATAAAGAACGAGAAATAAAGTTTGCTTAAGAAAAATTCTTACGAACCTTTCGAATCAAGTAAAGGAGTGAATTAAGTGAAAGACTACAGAGTGCATGCATGTTGGTATCTTCTCCCAATCCAATGGTCAATGCCCAAAAATAAACCCACCCCCCCCAAAAAAAAAAAAAAACTGGCCATGTACATTCAAATAAATTAATAATACTACTCCCTCCATCTATTTTTAAATGTCCCGCTTCGTAACTTCAATTTATTAAGAAAATATCATCATTACACCTTTCACATCAACTTTTACCTATAATTTCTCTATTTACCCTCAATAGAGATATTATCATTACATTTTTACTCACTAACTTTTCAAAATGGAATCTACTTTTAGGAACAAAATGAAAAATGTACTAATTTGTACTCACTAACTTTACAAAATAGATACTTATTAAGGGATAGCCCAAAATAAAATACTGAATTTTAAAAAAGGGACAGAAGGAGTATCATTTTGTTCTTCGGTACGTTGGAATTTGAATTCCAACATGTAAGCAACATAATACTATTAATTAGTTTGGTGATCATCCCGTCCATTTTCCATGGTTTTTGATCTGAGCAATCCATTCCCTTAGCTGCCATTCCTTGTCGTTTAAGCCGCAAAATGCATGGGATCCATGTCCCTTATCTTTAGAGCAAGACTACCTTCACCGCTTTGTTTCATTGCTTCCCCACCGTTCCGTTTCACCCTTCTGTTTAACACATAATTAAAGTGTGTGTATATATATATATATACACACTTTCATTCCTCAATTTTAGAATTACTAACTCTAGCATTTCAACTGCTCTTCCCATTAATGGTCTGCATTCATTTTTTTTGGCCAAGTTGATATAAAAGGCATATACTAAGTCAAAAAATATTATGCAAGAGGCCATGGCTTCACGTAATGAGGTGAATTCGGTCACATAATTAAATTTCTCTGTAAATACTAAATAAGATTATTTATCGACTAATTCTGTCTCATAATTTTCAATTAATTGTCTAATGCACAAGGTTTATTTTCATTTTCACACATAAACATAATTCGTGGATTATTAAGCGCAAATCTTTCTAAAAACAATAAAAGAAGAAGAAAATGGTGCCAGACTCCCATCAACTGTACTAAAACATTCTATTTCAATATCTTACAACTGTTCTTAGCTGTCTCAATATATATACGCCCAGCCTAGATCTGCCCCGCATGACATTTTATTCTTTTTTTTTTTTTTTATTAACAGTCAACTTATACGAGTCAGCTCACACGCATCTCAACTAATCTTCTCTGTAATCCAATCGAAGACAAGTCATCCGCCCCGGAAACTAGGTAATTTGCAAGAAACTTTTTTTTTTTGAGGCCTGACCGCAAGAATTTAATCCTAATCAATTGTGCAGGGTACAAACCCACCAACCAAAACTGAACTAACTCTTTGGGGTCATGTACATGATAATTTATTTATCTATCATGTATGACTGAAATGGAAACTCTTAGTTTTCTCGGGAATGAAGAAATGAAGAGAAATCAATTCGGGTTAGCTTAGTTGGTCATAACTCTTCCATGTCACTAGCTAGAAGGTCAAGAGTTTGAATCTTTCCATCTGTGTGTATGGTTGTTAATTATTCCGTCCGTATTTCTTGTGATCATTTCTTTTCCTGATGGGATTAGCAGTTGGGTTAGTCTTATATATAGTAATTGTGGAATTGTTTTTGGTTTTATATATATAGTAATTTTTATGATTGTATTCTCTTACCGCTTGGACGACGACGACAAAAAAAAAAGAAAAAAGAAAGAAACGAAGAGAATCCACATGGATGGCTATATCCATTAAAGTAATCGGATTCCAAACGTCAGTCCACTGCCTTTCTAGTTGTAGTAGTAGTATTTTAGTAATCTATTTTATGCAATTAGCTTTATGTATTCTCGTTCTTGATTGTTTCGGGTGTTCCGGATTCTTTAAAAATGAATTTTTAGAAAAGAAAAATAATTTCAAACTTAAAAATTATCACCTTGCTTGGTTATTATTATTTTTTGATGTAGTGAATAATAATGAGTGGAGAGAGATAGAGAGAAAAATATATTGAAAAACGTGTAGAGAGAAAAATGAGATGGGAATCAAACAAGGTAGTGTTTACGCAAATAATTTTTCTATTAATATGAATCTTATTTAATAGATCCCATCGAAATCTTTTAAATAGTGAAAAAAAAATTTAAAATTTAAAATTATTTATATTATATTTAAATTTGTAATTACTTTCTTTTTGAAAAAAAAAATTTAAAAAGAAAGCAGAACAGCACCTGAATATGATCGAGAGATGCCCATTCCATGAATAAGAATAACTAACGTGGAGGCGGAGGCGGGGGTGGTGCTTACTAACAACGCCACAATGTTACCACTACTTTCTCCTCGATTCTGTCCGGACTAAGATCGAAAGCAAATGCAAATTATGAAAATAACAAGCAAAAAAGTACTACCGACCTGGCAACCTCCGCATGGGTCTCAATCGTCCTCAGGCCGGTCAACCACTACTGAAAACTCCCAGGGGTGGTGTGTCACAACCGATTTGTGTGTTTCTATGCCCTACTTCGGGATTTCGTAGATGTGAATTTAGACGAGGTAATGGCAATCCCTTATTGTCGTGAATTCCATTCTAATCTCATTCCTTTATGAATCACACCGTTTTTTGTTGAATTATTAAACGATAAGGGAGTTTATTCATTTTTTGTCAAATTATTAAATGTTATAAAGTACCCCCTCCGTCCCATTTTTATTATCCATTATTTCTTTTGTCACTTTTGTGTCTATTGTATATGTCTTTCAATTTTTAATATTTTTCATGATTTTGACATCTTTGTATTATAGAACAAATTGAAATTTATCAAATAAAATTCATATTGCATATTTTTTGAGATTCATATTGAAAAATATAAGCGATTGAAAACTGACACGAATATCAAAAAAGAACAATGAAAATGGGACGAGGAGAATAGTTAGAATATAAGAGTAATGGTGAAAATAATACTCCCTCCATCCGTATTTAATTATCTACTACGATTTTACGTGCATTTTCAATGATTTATATCTGTCGATGTATATTATATTTTGAAATCATTGTTTTATAAAAAAAATTAAGAACTATCAAATAAGATTCATATTTCATATTTTAGCAATATACGTTAAGAGATAAATGTTGAAAATGCACGCAAAACTGTAATTGATAATTAAATACGGACGGAATGAGTAGGTATTATAGATGTAATTATTATATGTTCCCTTAAATGGTTGGATTCCAAAAAAGGACTCTCAATTTAGAACGGGAGTATATAAAAAAGCAGAGAATTTCAGGACCCACCATGAGCTTGGCTGTCGCGTGGCAGATGGAGTACAAAATACACGTGTCACTCAACCGAGAGTTTTGAGTTGTCACGTCCTTTTGAACAGACAAAGGAAATCTCCCCTGATACGAATTTTTTCAACTGTGTTCAGTTTTACTGTTTCGAATCTTTAAAAAAAAATTGTAACATACCAGATATAAATATTTCAAAATTTAATAATATTTTTTTATATTTTTATTGGGGGTTGACGCCACCCGGCGCCGTGCATGCGGCGGTCCTAGGCTTTTTGTAATCTTTCACCCACCCCTCCCGCCTCGCCACCTCACAAGTCACACCCCCAACAAACACCACACTCTCTTTCTCCCTCTATAAAACCGAAACCACCTAACCTCCCCTGTCTCCGCCCATCATCTGTTTCTTTCACCCCCTCTCTCTCTCCTCCTCCAATCGCATATCTCTCTCTCTCTCTCTCTCTCTCTCTCTCTCTCTCTCTCTCTCTCTCTCTCTTTCGGTTGTCGGTTGCGTTCTTCTCCGTAACTCAAGTTTCGTAGAGCTCGGCAAACGGATAAGGACTGGCCGCAAATAGATAAGTCATACTATCATATTGGGTAACCATCTCATAATAATTACAAAATTTCGGATTTCACTGCTCCAGATCGCCCATTTCACAACGTTTACCTTCCTTGCTCAGGTCTTTTCCTCTGGTTTCACTGATCCTTCTTGCCATTTACATTCCCATTAAGCAAAATCGTTAATTTGCCCGGAAAGCTTGGAGCTTCGCAAATTATTTTCGGGATAAAGGTTTAAAATTTCTATGATCGTGCGTTGAGATTGATTTCTACAAATAATGTCTGCGGCTTCGAGTTCTGTTCATCAAACGCGAAGCAACCCGTTTGCGAATTGCCGATTGAACGTGGTGCCTCTGAGAGGCTCGCGTCGTGTTTCTGTTATCAAAAATCGGGCTACTAATGTTTCGGAGAGCAGATTGTACGGAACACGGCTGCGAGCGTCGGGTGGCGAGAGACTGTTACATGTATGGAAATCGGAGGGTCCGGGACGGGATCCGAAGCTGAGAGTGGTGATGGTGCGATCGGCATTGTCGCTGGTGCCGGAGAAGCCTCTCGGTCTGTACGATCCTTCGTTTGATAAGGATTCGTGTGGGGTTGGATTCGTCGCTGAGTTATCCGGAGAAAGCAGCCGGAAAACGGTACTCAACGCAAAACATAATCCATATATTCATGTCTATTTTTTGTTGCTCAGATTTAATTTTGGTAAAAAAGGTTTATTGTCAGTTGTGACCTTTCTTTAGAAAACGAACTGGCAGTTGGGGGTGGGTAGCCTCTATAGAGTATTAAATATTAATTAGGGTGCTGGCAATAAGCTAACAAATTGTATGAAAAAAAAAAACCGTACCCCAATGCACCTTTTATACTTTTTCAAAAACTCACTCAATTCCGTATATTTTTCTCACATTCGAATACACCTTTTCAACTTTAATAACAGGCTAGTGGGCTGTTTTTAGCATTTTCATATTAATCGAGTTTGGGGTTGTAGATTATATTACTGAGTTTGAGCAGTTTAGGTAATCCAAGTGGAAAGTGGGATACTTCACCTATAGTCAGATAGCACAGGGAGATATGGATCGAGGAGGTGATGAATTGACTTGAGACGGAAACTAGTCTTCGACCTGGTAAAGTGAGACCTAGCTTTATATATGTATCATGTGAGATTTCTTGGAGGGATCCAACATTAAACCAAAGAAATAAATACACGGTAAGTATAGTAAGAAATTATCAGATTTTGGCGTGAATGTTAGGTGCAAAGGGGTGCGCTGTAAGATTTACTGTGAGAGAATGCTTAGGAAAGTTTGTGCTGATTAAATAAAACTTCACATTGTTACTCTCTTTTCTATGTTATTTTTTCTGTTTTCTTTTTGGATTTTTCGAATTCCGCAGTGAGAGAAGCAATGAAAGTTGTTTGGAGTTTGTGTGCTATTGTACAGTATGCACAGTTTTAGGTGCATGAAATTTAGCCGGACCAATGTTCACTTGTTTTTCTTGTGATTTGGAAGGTGACAGATGCGGTGGAGATGTTGGTACGGATGTCCCACAGAGGTGCTTGTGGTTGCGAGACCAATACTGGTGATGGGGCTGGTATTCTAGTCGCTCTTCCTCACGACTTCTACAAGGAGGTAGATCAATTTAATACTATCTCATTTGGCTGGTGTTTGGTGGTCCATTACAGTATTTGATTTGGGATAGTTGTTTTTTCATTCTATCGTTAATGAACATCAGAAAAGTAAACAAGGAAAATGACATAACTAAGAGCATTTAAGAAGATTTTGTTGTTCTTCGAAATCAATAGGAAGGGTTAGTTATGTATTTATTTTATTATGAATGAACACCTAAAAAAGGGATAAAGAGAGGACTGTTAGTTTTTTTTTTTTGGCCAAAGTTTAGGATAGTTTTTATTAATCTCAGGAAAATAAAACCAATACATCAAGATGGGCTCTCATCCTCACATGATGGATGAAAAAAGCCAAGGGGGGGATAGAATTCCCACTAACGAATGCCACTCCCTTTCACAGCATCTTTGGCCACAACATGCGCCGCCGAATTGCCAATCCTTAGAATAAAACTCACTCTCGTATCTTCAAACTTCTGTCTCAGCCGGGTCACATCCGCAAATCATGCCAATCACCAATTGGGAATCTCCTTCAATATGCACCTTCTGCAACACAAGTTCAGTCACAAAGACTAAACTTTCTCGTGCCGCCATCGCCTCCAACACAACCGGGCTCATCAAATACCCGTAGTGAATACCTCTGGCTGCTCTAAAATGGCCACGCGAGTCTCTGATCACAATGCCTAGCCCACTTGACTTTCAGTGATTGTCCAATCCCCCATCCAAATTGATTTTAACCCAACCATTCATGGGTTTTTTCCATTCAACTTGCTCTCCCACAATTGTTGCATGACCAGTGTCCCCAATCCTTGGTGTTCGTTCATTAGACTTCAAGAAATCTGCTGCCTAGCAAATCGCAGCAGTGCAAGCCGCATGCGGTCTCCACAGTTTATTATTGAAGACAATGTCACTTCTGCATTTCCAAATTCTCCAAACGATATAACCCACTGCAGCCCACACATTCTTGTTTTCCTTCATCCCTTTCCCCCTCTCTAGTAGATTATCCCACCAATCAAGAATTGAATCACCCTGAATAGAACTCATGTTAATCCCCAACGGGGATAGCCGCCACATGATCTGTGCGAAGGAACATCTGGCTAGTAAATGAATAGCCGATTCCCTATCCTCTGAACATAAGGGGCACAACACATCATTAATCATCATCCTCTTGACCAGCACATCTTTCGCGGGAGCAATATCATGCATACATTTCCACACAAAATGTTGAACTTTACCTTGACACGGTAGCTGCCAAACACTTTTCCATACCTCCTTCCGTCTTTCTCTATTACTTCCTTCCCCCTCACTTCTTTCCCCCAACTGCCCATCCCTCCTTAACCTTAACGCAACTTCGTAACCTGATTTAGCTGTATATATGCCATTACTAGTGAAGTGCCATACTGCTTGATCTTCCATTACGAATCTGGACAAAGTTATACCCAAAATTAGTTCTGCTTCCTCCTGATTAAATGCCACTCGAACCAGCTCCTCCCTCCATTTATTACCAATAGGCTCAATGAATTGACAAACCCGAAATCCCTTAGCAAAGTCAGCAATCCCCCTTGGTTTAAACCCTCCATCACGAGGTAGCCATGGGTCATCTGCTGCGCGAATTCGATTCCCACTGCCCACTCTCCAGCGAATTCAAGGACTGTTAGTTTGGAAAGGAAAAAAATTTCATTTGAAGACAGGTACATTAATCTGATATCAGTTTTTCTGGTTTCTGGTACTTTTATATCTGATGGATGTGTTCATTATGGCTTTATTTTACCATGATTGAAACCACGAAGAAGGAAACAAAGAGAATGACCATACGATAGAGAAAGACAATTACCACAATTAACGTTGTCTCAGGGAACAATTACATATTTATTTGGATTGTTGAACTCTGTAAGGCCAAATTCTATTGGTTTTGCTTGATTTTGTTACTATTTGCGTCCCAAACTCCCTCTAACTGATTTATGCAACTATTGTTTTGATTTTTTGTCGGGTCACCGTGCAATAGGTTGCCAAAGATGTGGGCTTTGAGCTACCACCTGCAGGGGAATATGCCGTGGGCATGTTCTTCTTGCCTACGTCTGAAAAGCGAAGGGAGCAAAGCAAGATTGTATTTGCTAAGGTAATTTGAGCATCAATTTTTGTTCAGCTTGTATTCTCTCTCACACTTGCAAGTGTACATGGAACAGATATGTAATTGCATAGCTGAGATTAACTCGAATACAATCTTACTTTGTGTTTCCTATACAAGCATGTTTTGGTTTTTTTGAGTTTTGTCTCCTAAGAAATCTGTCATTGTATTTCTAGGTTGCAGAGTCACTAGGACACACTGTCCTTGGCTGGCGCTCTGTCCCCACAAATAATTCAGGATTGGGAAATTCTGCTTTGCAGACCGAACCTGTTATTGAGCAAGTGTTTCTTACGCCCACTCCAAAGTCAAAAGCCGATTTTGAGCAACAGGTAGTGAGTGATCTATAAAGAAAATTCTGAGGGTTTTTTTTCACCTTTTGGAGGTCTATATAGTTGTTATTATAGTATATAAGTCATGGTTGTCGGACATGAATAAAGTTTTTTGGGGGTTAATCACATGAAAAAAGAAGAAGTTTCCCTTGATCAAGAAGCATCACTGCAGTTGTTTAAGCACTTCAATTGATTCAAGGAGCAGAACTTGCATGTTACTCTAATTATTCTGTCATCTTTTTTATATAATTGCTTAAACTTCTGCAGCCTTATAAACATTTTGTTTTTTCTTTTTATTATGATAGTTGTACAAATTAAGGAGAATTTCAATGGTAGCTATCCGAGCTGCATTAAACCTCCAACATGGTGGCGTGAGGGACTTCTATATATGCTCACTTTCCTCAAGGTTTTTGTTTTCCCTTTCAGAAAGCCTTATTGTTTCTGTGGAATTTTAAAATCTTAGTTGGCCGCTGCTCTGCAGCCAGAGTACATTGTTGCAGTAAGAATCTCTATATCCCCAGACAAAAATAATAGCCTTTCTACTTGTGTTTTTCTTTTTCAGGACCGTTGTATATAAAGGCCAGTTGAAGCCCGACCAGTTGACGGAATACTATTATGCAGATCTTGGCAATGAAAGGTTTATGAGCTACATGGCCTTGGTAAATATATTTTCTTGTCGCTTTTCTTCTTTGTCCATTGACTCTACACTTCAACAAGCAGCATGGGACTACAGGTTAACTGAAGAGATGCGGGGTTGAGGAATGATCTCTTAAGTTCTTCCGCTCCCTTAACTAATAGAATTTAGATGTCTATTGGACTCTATGCTCGAGTTGGTAAGGAGCCTCATTACCAAGTATATTGTGCCTGCAAAAACTTCGTCAAGTGTTCCATGTGAGCAGTTCTTGAGGATAAACTTACACAAAAGTGATGGTGTTGAGTCAAAAGTGTTTAGGGTTTCCATGGTTTGGTGTCACACTATGTTACCATGTTTGCATGTGTAAAGTTAGGTTCCATATTGTCTGGAATGTTGATGGGATTGAGACTGAAAGTTATGGACCTTTTTTTTGGTGCAGATACACTCTCGATTCTCAACAAACACATTTCCTAGCTGGGACCGTGCTCAGCCCATGCGTGTCTTAGGTCATAATGGTGAAATTAACACACTTCGGGGAAATGTGAACTGGTAAGTTCTTGAGAACTAGTTAATCATGTATTGTTCTTATGATCCCATTTCCTTGTCGTGGATGAAGTGTGGTGGTTTTGATTTGATTGCTGAGGGATGTGAACACTAATGACCTGATTTGACTAATGGAATTATGATACCCTTGGTTCTTTGTTGGATTCCCTGGGGCCAAACCAGTGGAATTGATTACGATATGTTCAATTTTCTTGTCTCCAAAAGTAATGCAGACAATTAAATACTTGCCTGACTATTATATGCATGGAAAGTGATGCAGGCGGCAGCATCAAAGAGCCAAATTTGCCACTTATTTTGACCTTACTGATATCACAGACAAACCTTGTTGCAATACCAGCTAAGTTCAAAAAGGAACATCTGATTAAAAGGAGGACAGGAGGTCAATAGATGCAATATGTTCCCCAACGGACTTGAGTAAAAACCAGAAGTAACCATTAGATAACCTAAGGAAAGGCCCGCTTAGTCTGAAACAATTGATTGATGTTTATGATAACAATTTAGGATGAAGGCACGCGAGGGTCTTCTGAAGTGCAAGGAGCTTGGCTTGTCAAAGGATGAGATGAAGAAGCTTTTACCTATTGTAGACACCAGCTCGTCTGATTCAGGTTTGGATTCGAAATAAATTTTTTTTTTTGTTCTTTCATTGACCCATATACACATGCGTCCAACATGATCCATGTTAGCCGATTCAAGGAGAAGAGATATAGCCACTCACTTTTGGCAGTTGTTTGAATTATTCTGATTATCTTGTTTCTAAGTTTCCCTCTTTTTCTAGGGGCTTTTGATGGTGTCCTTGAGCTTTTGGTTCGAGCTGGTAGAAGTATTCCAGAAGCTATCATGATGATGATCCCAGAAGCCTGGCAAAATGACAAGAACATGGATCCTCATCGGAAAGCCTTGTATGAGTACTTTTCAGCACTTCTGGAACCGTGGGATGGCCCCGCTTTGATATCATGTAAGAGTTCCAAAAAGACCTTTTGATTTTCACATTGAGTTGGTTCCCCTGCAACCTTTGGTTTGTGCTCACGGAAACAGTATGCAGTTACTGATGGCCGCTATCTTGGAGCTACACTGGATCGCAATGGACTGCGTCCTGGTCGATTTTATGTTACTCACAGTGGACGAGTTATAATGGCAAGTGAAGTTGGAGTAGTTGATATTCCACCTGAAGATGTGTCCAGGAAAGGAAGACTCAACCCTGGCATGATGCTTCTGGTGGATTTTGAGAACCATGTTGTTGTAGATGATGAAGCACTGAAACAGCAGTATTCACTTGCAAGACCATATGGAGAGTGGCTCAAAAGGCAAAAGATAGAGTTGAAAGACATTGTAGAATCAGTTAGAGAATCTGAGATGCTTCCTCAGGCCATTGCAGGAGTTGTTCAAGTGAGTTTAACTTGTCTTTCTTACCCTTGTATTTTTATTTTTTTGTAGGAATTTCTCATTAGTCCTAATGTTTTGTGGTATGTAATCAGGCATCTAATGATGACGACATGGAAAACATGGGTATTCATGGTTTGTTGGCTCCGTTAAAGGCTTTGGGGTATTTTTCTCTTTTGCACTGCTATTGCTTTATGGATTATTTTTCAAGTGCTAGCTTATAGGGAAGTGAATTTAATTGCTAGCCTTCTTATGCAGGTACACTATTGAATCCTTGGAGATGCTACTACTTCCTATGGCAAAGGATGGAATTGAGGCCCTTGGTTCAATGGGGAATGATGCTCCCTTGGCGGTGATGTCAGACAGAGAAAAACTCACATTTGAGTATTTCAAGCAAATGTTTGCTCAAGTTACCAATCCCCCTATTGATCCTATTCGGGAGAAGATAGTCACCTCCATGGAGTGCATGATTGGTCCAGAAGGTGATCTTACTGAGACTACTGAAGACCAATGTCATCGCCTCTCGCTAAAAGGTCCCCTTGTAACCACTGAACAAATGGAAGCAATTAAAAAGATGAACTATAGAGGCTGGCGTAGCAAAGTCATTGATATAACGTATTCCAAAGACTGTGGTACAAAGGGGTTGGAGGAGACCCTGACTAGGATCTGTTCTGAAGCTCATGATGCAATTAAAGAGGGTTATAAGACGCTGGTGCTTTCTGACAGAGGTAATATATCCTGGACGAGGATTGACCTGAAAATTATGGAACACTATGTCCCATTATCCTTCACTCTTTTATTCTCCCTCTGTCCCACTTAGTTATTCTTTTTGGGCAGTCGTGCCCTTTAATCGGGTCAACAAGTATATTTTCAGAAAGAGATACTAAAATATTTTCCCACCAATTGATAGATAAAGTTTTCAAAATCATCGAATGAACGTTGTCTACTAAAATGGGATGCACCAACGTAGGCAGTAGAATTGTAGGTAAACATTATTGGTGTAACACATAACTAAGTTGTACTTTGTCCAACTGTGTAGCCTTCTCGTCAAAACGAGTTGCTGTAAGTTCCCTTTTGGCTGTTGGTGCTGTCCATCAACATCTGGTTAAAAAGCTTGAACGAACTCGAATTGGGTTACTTGTTGAATCCGCTGAGCCCCGTGAAGTGCACCATTTTTGTACCCTGGTTGGATTTGGTGCAGACGCTATATGCCCTTATTTGGCCATAGAAGCAATTTGGAGACTACAGGTTGATGGAAAGATTCCACCCAAACCAACTGGTGAGTTCTACTCGAAGGATGAGCTGGTCAAGAAGTACTTCAAAGCAAGCAACTATGGAATGATGAAAGTTCTTGCCAAAATGGGTATATCAACTTTGGCATCATACAAAGGTGCCCAGATTTTTGAGGCAGTTGGTCTTTCATCAGAAGTGACGGATAGGTGCTTTGCTGGAACTCCAAGCAGAGTTGAGGGAGCAACATTTGAAGCGCTTGCCCTTGACGCTCTTCATTTACACGAGCAGGGATTCCCTATGCGAGCCTTTCCTCCTGGAAGTGCTGAGGCTGTATCGTTGCCTAATCCTGGGGATTACCATTGGCGGAAAGGTGGTGAGGCTCACCTAAACGACCCCCTTGCTATAGCCAAGTTGCAAGAGGCTGCCAGGGGTAATAGCGTGGCAGCCTATGAAGAATACTCCAAGCGCATACAGGAATTGAATAAAACTTGCAATTTGAGGGGGCTTTTGAAATTTAAAAAGGCAGATGTGATAGTTCCTTTAGACGAAGTGGAACCAGCAAGTGAGATTGTGAAGCGGTTTTGCACTGGAGCCATGAGTTATGGATCCATATCCTTGGAGGCACATACCACCCTCGCCATTGCTATGAACAGGATTGGGGGAAAGTCAAATACAGGTATGTGGTATGCCGTTGTTAAAAAAAAATCAGGGTTATTTATGTCGCCGAATTACCATTCTTCTGCTATAATGACTCCTTTTGTTCTTCCTTTTAATGTCCAAAATATCACTCTACACTTTGTGGAATGTGGTTTTGAACTAAATAGTTCATTCTTTCTTTGGATTTTTCCTACTTCAGTACTCTCCTTCAAGATCCATTTATATGGTGGTGGTTTTATTTATGCTTGTTCGTTCTCCACAAATTTCATAGCCTTCCAGTAGCTGTTTCTGGAACATCATTTGTTTGTCAAGGGTATGGATTTGTTGCCATGTTCTCTTTTCCTTGCACTTATGTTCTTGTAACTTATTTCTAGGTGAGGGAGGTGAGAATCCAACTCGTATGGAGCCTCTTCCAGATGGTTCAATGAATCCGAAGCGGAGTGCTATTAAGCAGGTTGCAAGCGGAAGATTCGGGGTTTCAAGTTATTACCTTACAAATGCCGATGAACTACAGATAAAAATGGCACAGGTATATTTCGAACCATCACTAGAACTCCATAGTGTCTTCTAGGTTAATGTTTCTTTCATAACTGCTCATATATCCCCATTAGTCAGGCTATTCCAATTGGACCAGCTCTTCTTCATGGTTATGAATTTATGTTCATGGACAGATGATGCTGTGTCTGCAAAGCACCTTTGGGTGCCTTTGCATCTCTAACTGATACCTACCTTTGGCATTTGGTGAGGTCAAATATTAACTGAAATTGTTTCTTTATGTGCATTGGATTTGTATCTAATGTTTTGTCTTAAATTTGCATAGGGGGCCAAGCCTGGTGAAGGTGGTGAACTTCCTGGCCACAAGGTTATTGGAGACATTGCTGCCACTAGGAATTCCACTCCTGGGGTGGGATTAATCAGCCCACCTCCCCATCACGATATCTACTCAATTGAAGACCTTGCTCAGTTGATTCATGATCTTAAGGTAAGTTGCAAGTGCCTGTACTGCTTCTTGTTCTTAAAGTTTTTATCTAGTACTATACTGCATGACGGCGGATTTTTCAAATGGGACGGAAGAAAAGTAAAAAGGGATAATTGCTCACCACCCAAGTTAAGAAATCAACGGGATACAGAATGACACCACCGGAGGATTTAACTGGAGATACAGGGCGTAGGAATCGCTCACCACTCTAAGGAATCCACCTAAGAGATACAAAAACGAAACAAGAAGATAAACTTATCACTAGCCAAAGGCTATATTTTAATTCAACACACAACTTAGGATTTCATTCATAGCAACACGATTTATAGGCAACTTGGAAAAACCCTCCAAGAATAGGAAAAGACACTTAACATTTTCAAGACACAAATTAAAAGGACTTGACCATAGACTAATAGAAAAATGTGTTTGACTCTTGAAACTTAAAAAAACACTTAGAAACTTTAAAAGGAGTTAACAAATTCTAAAGAAACTCAAAAGACAACTTGCTGGCAGAACTTGATTTACTTTGGAACTCAATTTTTTGGAACTCCGGTGTCATTGCGGCATTATGCTGTCAATCTCATTACAAGCCTTATAAGCTGCTTCTGTGTGTATATATATCCATGTCCGTCAACCGGTTCAGTGGTAAAAAACTCAGCATACTAACCTCTATGTTGTGGGTGAGTCTGAGTACATCATTTTTGGGCACATAATACCAAAATTTAGGTCTGTAACCAATATACCATTCCCAGACACCCTTTAAATTTTTGATGTAACTGTTGCATCACATTCTGATGCTAAAGTGGTGTAACAAACCTATAACAAACTACCATGTGTGCATTGCACCCATCATATAAACATAATCAACTAATTTCCCTGATCCCACTAACTGGTACATCTACATAATGGGGTTCACTGTGCACACATGGTAGATTGTTAAAGTGATGACACGGTGCAACGGTTGCGTTGAAACCCCATCATAGATACTAACTGAGCGTACATTTTTGGTCTAGTATACTGTATACCTGACTTGTTTCTCCATAATAATGTAGAACGCCAATCCAGGGGCTCGAATCAGTGTGAAGTTGGTATCTGAAGCTGGTGTGGGAGTCATAGCTAGTGGGGTAGTGAAGGGGCATGCAGATCATGTATTGATCTCAGGTCACGATGGAGGCACAGGCGCTTCCCGATGGACTGGCATCAAGAGTGCCGGACTCCCTTGGGAACTTGGTCTCGCCGAAACTCACCAAACACTAGTTGCCAATGACCTTCGTGGCCGAACAGTCCTCCAAACAGATGGCCAACTCAAAACTGGAAGAGATGTGGCCATTGCTGCACTTCTTGGTGCAGAGGAGTTTGGCTTCAGCACTGCTCCCCTCATTACACTTGGATGCATCATGATGCGGAAGTGCCACAAGAACACTTGTCCAGTTGGCATTGCTACACAAGATCCAGTACTAAGAGCAAAATTTGCTGGAGAACCTGAACATGTTATAAACTTCTTTTTCATGCTAGCAGAGGAGGTGAGACAAATCATGTCTCAGCTTGGATTTCAAACAATCAATGAAATGATTGGTCGTTCTGATATGCTTGAAGTGGATAGAGAAGTGACAAAAAACAATGAGAAGCTTAAGAATATTGATCTCTCTCTATTACTTAGGCCGGCTGCTGACATCCGCCCAGAGGCCGCCCAGTACTGTGTACAGAAACAAGATCATGGTTTAGAAATGGCTTTGGATCAAAAACTCATAACTCTGTCCAAAACTGCAATAGAAAGAGGTCTTCCTGTATACATTGAAACTGAAATTTGCAATGTGAATCGTGCTGTTGGAACCATGCTTAGCCATGAAGTGACGAAGCGCTATCACTTAGCGGGGCTTCCGGGTGATACCATACATATCAAACTCCATGGAAGTGCAGGCCAAAGCCTTGGAGCTTTTCTTTGCCCTGGAATCACGCTTGAGCTTGAAGGTGATAGCAATGACTATGTTGGGAAAGGGCTATCAGGTGGCAAAATTGTCGTCTATCCTCCAAAAGGAAGTGGATTTGATCCGAAGGATAACATTGTGATTGGTAATGTTGCTCTCTATGGGGCAACAAATGGGGAAGCATATTTTAACGGTATGGCAGCAGAAAGGTTCTGTGTCCGCAATTCTGGGGCTAGAGCAGTTGTAGAAGGTGTCGGTGATCATGGATGTGAGTACATGACCGGTGGAACTGTTGTTGTGCTCGGGAAAACTGGGAGGAATTTTGCTGCGGGCATGAGTGGGGGAATCGCCTATGTTCTTGATGTTGATGCCAAGTTTGAAACGCGATGCAACCTTGAGTTGGTAGATCTTGATAGAATCGAAGAAGAAGAAGATGTTATGACACTCAAAATGATGATACAGCAACATCAGCGTCACACAAACAGCCAACTAGCCAGAGAAGTTCTTTCTGATTTTGATGGCCTTTTACCCAAATTTGTTAAGGTCATTCCTAGAGATTATAAGCGGGTTCTTTCAAGCATGAAAGTAGAGGAAAGTGGTAAAGAGGGTGCAGAAAGGATTAGTAAAGAAGTTGATGAGCATGAAGAGGTGGAGATAATGGAGAAAGATGCATTTGAAGAGCTTAAGAAGTTGGCTGCTGTCTCCACAAATGGCAAAGTCATACAGGTAAATTTTCTAATTCATCTAAGATTCCGTACAAGATATGAGATTTCCGTCATACAGATCAAATAATATGTTAAAGATTTATCGTATAATTCCTTCGATTAAGTACTTCAATTGGGCATATGTTTCTGACTAGAACTTATTTTTCCTCCAGATTATAAGAACATTTTACGTCACTCTAATGTATGTTTTTTTGTGAATGTTATTATGTAATCCCATGATTCTTTTTCTGAAAAAAGCAAAACATCGTAACTCTAAATTTGTTGGAAGTCCAGATATTTTGTCCTCACTCTCTCCAAATTTGTATTTTTGAACAAAACTTTTACACCCTGGATTCCCTCTCAGCCTCACCAACACTTCCCCCATTATCGGATACTAATGTACTATGTGGCTTGTTTATGACTTTTTTTTTTTGGAATAGAACTTGTTTGTGTATGACTTGTAATTTTTTTGGAATAGAACTTGTTTGTGTATGACTTGTAACCCATAAAAGGGCCTTAGCTAATCTGATAAGAGTTTTGGAATTTGCAGAAAGTTGCAGAGGCTGATCAATTAAAGAGGCCAACACGAGTTCCTGATGCTGTAAAAAATGGGGGATTCATTGCATATGAACGCGAGGGCATCTCGTACAGGGATCCTAATGTTAGAATGAATGACTGGAAAGAGGTCATGAAAGAAGTCAAGCCTGGCCCACTTCTAAAGACGCAATCCGCTCGCTGTATGGATTGCGGTACTCCCTTCTGCCATCAGGTGAGTAAGAATAATTCCACCACTTGGTCTTCTTTTTATATTTTGCTTATGATTCAAAGCCTCCTAAACTGTTGCCTTTTTTCAGTTCTGTACCTTAATTTTGTTTTCAATAATGTAGGAGAATTCGGGATGTCCTCTTGGGAATAAAATACCTGAGTTCAATGAGTTAGTGTACCAAAACAGGTGGCGTGAAGCATTAGATCGCCTGCTGGAGACCAATAACTTCCCAGAGTTTACCGGTCGGGTGTGCCCTGCTCCTTGTGAGGGTTCTTGTGTCCTTGGTATTATTGAGAACCCAGTATCTATCAAAAGCATTGAATGCTCCATCATTGATAAGGCTTTTGAGGAAGGATGGATGGTTCCACGACCTCCCCTCAGAAGAACTGGGTAAGCTTTTACCCCTTGCATAGCTACATGTATTTCGGTATTTCCTGTCGTCCTCTAAGAGTTATTTAGGTGATATCGTCGTGGTTCTCTGATTTTGTAGTTACATCCATAACCTATTAGCAGAATGGTACTTCTTTTCAAATATCTGAAAACTGGATTCTAAACATCTTTGCTCTTACAGGAAAAGAGTTGCTATTGTTGGGAGTGGGCCCGCTGGTATGGCAGCTGCTGATCAGTTGAATAGAATGGGTCACACCGTAACGGTGTTTGAGCGTGCCGATAGAATTGGGGGCCTTATGATGTATGGAGTTCCTAACATGAAGGCTGATAAAGTTGATATAGTTCAAAGAAGGGTTGACCTTATGGCAAAGGAGGGCGTTAATTTTGTGGTGAATGCTAATGTTGGAAAAGATCCTTCGTACTCCCTGGATCAGCTTCGCAAGGACAATGATGCAATTGTTCTGGCTGTAGGATCCACAAAACCAAGGTATATATTTCTGCTTTGATCTCACATGAAACAAAATACATCATCAAAATGCCCTTTTTATTATTTTAATTCTCTCCAAATTTCTTTTGAACATGCTAACGAAAGTGAACAATTGGGACAGGGACCTACCTGTACCTGGACGGGAGCTATGTGGGGTCCATTTTGCGATGGATTTTCTTCATGCAAATACCAAAAGTTTGCTTGATAGCAACCTAGAGGATGGCAAGTACATCTCAGCTAAGGGAAAGAAGGTAGTGGTAATTGGAGGAGGAGACACCGGAACAGATTGCATAGGAACATCCATCCGGCACGGCTGTAGCAGCATGGTAAATCTAGAGCTCCTTCCTGAGCCTCCTCGAACCAGGGCTCCAGGCAACCCTTGGCCACAGGTTTGTACATTTGTACAGTGCATAAGACAATTCCTAAGGATGTCAGTTATATGGTGCTGTGTTTAGACCATAGATTGGTCGAGGGATTTATGGAGGGAAAGGGAAGATATAGAAGATAAGGAAAAAAGATGATGGAGGAAGCTGAATTATTTCTTCGTTTTACCTATCAGTTTCCTTCCCCAGGGCTCTTTGGAGCTTGGATTCATATAATGATACATAGTGCAAAATCTAAAATCTCAAAATCTGTAGGAAAAAATTGTCATAGACATGCACATCTCTCTGTTTTTTTTTGGGTTGACTTGGTAGGGAAGGTAACATAGCTTGATTGTGTATCCTTTATCTTTTCTTTTCCCTTCACAAATCCAAGGAGTGATCTATGATCGGAACATAGCCTAGTTAATCCCTGGTTGGTCTTACTACATGTCATCATCTCCATTTCTTAGTTTGGAAGACTTGCATGATATGGTAACTAAAAGGAAAATTCAAACTATGTTTTGATTGGTCTAAAAATGCAAAGTTTTTTTTGTAAGAGGGTGGTGCCTTCTAGTCTGGAGCATTTCTAGTGAAGCAGGTTGTAAGAACTGGTGGATGTTTTGGTATGCATGTCAAGGACTGGGTTACAAAGACTGAATGGAAGAGTTCATGTCTAATTCGCAAGAAGTGGAAATCTTGCATTATCAAATGCCCCCTTTTCTACTCATTTTAGATTTGATGATTTGTTCCCTTCATTTTTTTTTTGGTTTGCAGTGGCCTCGCATATTCCGCATAGACTATGGGCATCAAGAAGCCACGACCAAGTTTGGGAAAGACCCTAGGTCGTACGAGGTATTAACTAAGCGGTTTGTGGGAGATGAGAATGGGGTTGTGAAAGGACTTGAGGTGGTACGTGTCAAGTGGGAGAAGGATGCTAATGGGAGGTTTCAATTTAAGGAACTCGAAGGCACTGAGGAGATGATCGAGGCGGACCTAGTACTACTAGCTATGGGATTCCTTGGTCCTGAATCGGTTAGTATCCTAACTTTCTACTCTCTCAAATTTTTTAAGGACAGAAAAAACGAAGTGAGAGTGATGTGGATGGTTAGGCTAATTTGTCTTCCTACTTACCCCATTCCAATGCGTTATGCATTCCATTTACACCAGAGTTCAATATATTACGGGGGGAAATCGGTAGTTTTGTCATTCTTTTCACTTACCAATTTATCATTCTTTTCACTTTTGTGTCAACCGTCAAGTGTTACTTTTAACTAAAATTGCTGAGAAATAGAAGCTTGAAATTGACTATTACTTGAAGCTGGATTGAAGCATCATGTTGAACTAAAATTCAAATGGCCATATATCCTGTACTTAGTATGAACTTTGCAGTCAGAACTAAACAACCCTCCAATATGAGACAAAACATGGGATATACAATATCATGGAGGATACTGAATTATCAATTCTCTCATTGCTAGGCTGGTAAGATTGTTTGTCGTATGGGATTATGTCCCTTCACTATCAGTCTAGTCCAATAAATAAGGTTGAAGGTCAAGTTTGAAGGTGTTTGGCAACAAAAATGTAACACTTCAATCTGAGACCAAGTGCCCCTTGGAAAGTGAATATTTGCCTTGTTAATATCTACCTATAAATGTGATGTATAGAAATTCGGGAAAATGTGTTGCTAAGTTATTTCCAACTGACTGTTTATGGTCCATATTTCCTTCAGATAATATCGGAAAAACTGGGCTTGGAGCAAGACAATAGATCAAACTTCAAAGCAGAGTATGGCCACTTCACAACCAACGTTGAAGGTGTCTTTGCTGCAGGGGATTGCCGGCGAGGCCAGTCTCTGGTGGTTTGGGCCATCTCAGAAGGTCGGCAAGCTGCTTCGCAGGTTGACAATTATCTCATGAGAGAAGAAAAAGACCACACACTCAGGCTAGAGAGACCAGGTGACGACTCCATCAAGAGGCAACAAGAGAGCACAAAACAGATTGTAAGTACATAGAGCAATGAACTGGATAACTTACAGAGGGTGGCTGCACTACAAGAAAAAGGGACAGTTGCAAGTGTGATTGTGTATAGGTCAGTGCTCAGTAGTATTCTTTAATCTTTTAAATGGTTATTTATTTATGTATTATTGTCTTGTTTATAATCTCTTTATGAGTTGTTTGAAAGGTGCCTCACGTGCCAGTCGATAGGGATATTGTACAGTTTGTTCTTTTGATATTTACTGGAAATGGTAATTATTTTGCGGCAATTCAGGTGGTTTGTTATTCAGATTATAGAATTTGATATGTAAACTCC
>BPLS01029712.1:29416-57218 GCA_019656275.1 Rhododendron kiyosumense | reverse complement strand
TTTGTTAACAATTAGTTGCTCAGTTTAAAAGACATTGCTAAGATGGTAACTATTTGTTCTACTCAAATCGTTAAACAATAGATTTCTGGTTTGCGATTATATTTCCAGGAAGTTCCAGAAAAATCAAAGAAGAGTCTTGGTGGTCCTTGGAAATTTTGTGGCTTGTTTCCTTTGTTTGATCCTCCAAGGCATGATAGTGCAGAGACCATTCGAAAAGCATTTCACCTTGGGGTTTGTGTTTAGATGATTACAGGTAAATGGAAGCTTTTTATCTTGGTTTCTGCTACCTTTTTTTTTATGGGCCTGGTTTGTGCTGCCTTGTAGGTGACAAATACAGTTCGGCAATACTGAAATGGCTTTGCTCTAGCAAGAGTCTCTTCTCCATTATCCGGTATTTTTTTATTTTTGATAAGTCATTATCCAGTAATTCTTAGTTACCAGATAATGCACTGAATTCTATGTTACATGGACCCGGTGCGAGTATCGGGTGCGGGTGCAAGTCTAAGTGTCGGACCTTCCTAAACCTAGATCTTAGGATACGTGGATATGTTTCCCCAACTTGGGTACGGGTATGGGGATACGTCCTGAAGTCTTATTTGTATTATATATTGCATAATTTTCACAGATTATGTACAGTAAACTATGTTTACAAATGTTTTTAAACAAGAAAGGATTATGAAAATTATATTTTTGCTATTTTCCTATTTCTTGTCTATGTGTAAGTATCTTAACAAGTAGAGGATCCCAGTGTCCAAAAGGATACGGGTGTCGGACACATCGACCCGGGTACTTGAGCCAAAATGAAGGATCCATGTAACATAGGCGCTGATTTGCTTTTCTTTCTTTCCTTTTGGCTGCTTAACATGGAGACATGTTTTGGAGATCGCGTATCAGAGTTCACTTAGTTTGCCATAATCAGATGCTTTGTATGTTTTCTTCGTGGATTCATTTAGACATTTACTAGTAAGAAAAAAATTGGGATAACAAGTGACTTAAAAATGACATTTACAGCAAACTGTTAACATTGAACTTAACAAAGCTGCAGAGCAGAACAGAATAGTGGTAAGCACATTAAAGTCAATTTGAATATGAAACTTGTAACATTGGCACATCCTTCTATTGGGTAATCAAAAGTATAATCAAACAATAGTGTACGTTCACGATGCTACTGACTGAGCTTAATAACCAACTGGAAGATCATGCCGGAGAAGAAGACGCAGCAGAGAAGAGGTGAAGCGACATCATAACGACAGAGAAGAGAAATCACAGCCAAACTAGGGAAGGGTGTCTGAAAAAATGAGAGGAGAGGGAGAGAACATAGGGACAGAGAAACCTTACCGAATTGCCAATCCCGTCGGCCATCGCCATCTGAGACGCCATCAGCGATTGCCGAGAAATGGCCACTTTGGACCCCATAACGACCAGGAGAAACACGGAACGTCGAGATCCAAAACGCCAGTGCCGACCATCCAAACCACCGCCTCCCTCCGTCGCGTACTATTGCCAATCGTTTTTGAAATATAGTGAACAGAAAAGATCACTAAGATGTGGATAAGAGACAGAAACGAGAGAGAGGGAAAAGCGCCCCCCCGTCCCCCCCAAAAAAAAAGAAAAAAAAAGGAAACCTAATTGTTTACTTTTCTAGAGAGAAGTGAGAGTTTTTGGTTTAGAGAGAAAGGAAATGACACCATGTGTTGATTCTGATTAGCTCTCGAAAGTTTATCAGCAACTTGATTCCCTTTTATAACAGTGTGCCCAACTGGTCAATTGCACATAAGAGTTAGCAGTGTGGTTCCTCTGAGGTGAGTGATCAGACATTTCTCTTAGAAGAAGAAGCATGACTGCTTCTGATTTCGTCTCAATTTCCACTGAGATGTGATTTTAGCTTTATTACCTCTGTTAGACCCTGAAAGATGGCCCAAAATTCTGATTCTAGGCTGGTACAGTGAGGAAGCTGGGCCATAGTACCCTATGATCCAGTAGCCCCTCTCATCTCTGAACGCTCGTTCAAAGCTGGCTTGACCTGGATTCCCTCTGGAACCGCCATCTTTGTTGAAAACTCGATTTTTGCTGGCCGTGGAATGTGTCGGGTTCCCAAATCTAATTTCAGAAACTTTCTATTCCAAGCCAATCATGTGAACCTTATAATAGTAGCAAACTTTGTACTCCAAGGAATTGGAAGCCATCCACCAAATCATTTGCAAATTGAGTGCTATCCAATCCACTCAAGAGTCTGGAGTGACATTTTGAAGGACCTGCTAATTCACAAAGTTGACCAAATGCTCAAGCTATGATCGCAATATCTCACTAGATGTCAGTTATCCTCCACAGGCACATTACATCTGGGGTCACTAGTTTCAATACTCATTCCTTTGATATTTCTTTAGTGATTGGTGAGGGCTTTATCATGAAGGTTGATCCAACGATAGCCTTTGAGTTTTTGAGGCAACTTAGTTTCCAAAGCCAATTCAAGTCTGGTTCTGATCTTGAGAGCTGTTGGTAAGCTGATTTCACAGTAACATTCCCATTTTCTGTTATGAGTCCAGCTGCTCGAGCATGGGGTATCCTCCTGGTTGGTATGCAAGGGAAGTAATCACTCTGATCTCATCATTGGAAAGGTTGTCATTCCCTAAGTTGACATCCCAAGAGTTGTCCACAGCAATAGTATCCTAACCTGAATATTATCAGTAGCCAAAGACATCGTTATTCCATTTTGTGGCCCTGACCTTCATGTTAAGGTTTTCTATCATATTGGTACTACTATAGTTCTGGTCATTTTGAAACACAGATTCAACGACTGGATGAGAGGTCCAAGACTCCACATGGGCTTGAAGTGAAAGGGTCTATTCATAAACAAGAAAAGGGTAATGGTCAGAATAACTTCCTTACAGTAGTGTCAAGAAAGAAGAATGATGTGATGTTGTGGATATCGGAACATCAATGAAATAATAATAGCTAAATCAACTTCAGGTTCACCTTGTAATCAAAATATTGTAGACCCAAAGTTGTATACATTGACATAAGGAAGTTTTATTACAATAGTACTCACAAAAACTCAAATAAAGCTCTGACTCTCAAAGTCCACCTCTAGTCCCTGCTCGAGCTACTAGATAAACCACGGGCCATTTTTGAACAGTTCTTCTAAGCTTGTTCAATTCTAGGGCCTTTGCCAAGAGTAATCACTCCTACCCACCTCTAAGTCACTAGCAAGAGTCAACCCATAACCCTCCTTAGGCCTTGCTAAGGATGGTTAAGCAACTGGACGGAAAGCAAGACACAGAACTAGTCTTCTCTCTCTAAAATGCAAGCAAGAAACAAATCCTAGAGTTAGGGGTTTTGGTGTTTTTCTTTTCTTCTCTCTCTCCCCCCTAGCCATACAATTCAATGGAAAAGTGGGTGGGGTTTGGTTCTTTACAGGAATGTCCTGACTCAATAATAAGGAAAAAGAAGAGAGAAAATGATAAGTGCAAGGCATGTCAAATCCCTATAAAACTAGGAAAAAAGAAATTCAAATTCAAATTTAATTTGTTCAATCAAAGACGAATCTACTACAGGGCATCTAGGGCCATGGCCGCTACCTGGATTCATTGCTTTCTTCAAATTTTAATATTAATATTAGTTGTTTTTTGTTTGTGAAGAATTATATTGTTTGAGGTGTTATTTAGATATTAAAATGCTTTAAGAATGTGTTCGTTTGGGTCCCAAAACCCAATTCCTCTCTGCTCATGGTCTCCCATAAGTTTTTTCTTCAATTTTTAATCTCATTTATCTTTCTATCTCTCTTCACTGACTACCCCAAAAACCTCCCTCAAAATATAAACCAAACAAACTATTAGATTCCTGAATTTTAAATTTTCAAAATCTTGTTGTTTATAGTTCGGTTGCTATGTTTACAAAGGTCAATACATACGATTATAATAATTTCGGATTTACTTAGATTTAATGAAATATCATTTTGAAGAAAAGTTCTGTAGTAGGCCGAACATATAGGTTCGGTCAGTGTGCTCGACAAAAGTGATGCAGGACATAATGCTGTGATTGCAATCACAAGAAATGTGTGATTGATTGGGGAATGATTGATGATTGATTGGATATCTAGGTGATTGATTGGTAATAGATGGAAGGGTCTTAGAATTTTCCTTTTCTTTTAGTAACATGTTCTGCCATAATCTTAGGCAGATTTAGATTTTTGATTGCTTTCCTTTTTGGTTAAGATCCTAGTAGTTTAAGTATTTTTGTAAGGCATAAGGCCAAGGCACTTAATTTTCCATCTTCAATAATATTTCTCGAGAGTCATTTCTCATTTTGGTGGATTCCAGTCCCGTGGACTTGGAAATTAAAGAACTTGCTTCCGATTTGCGTCAAAAAGGCTGGGCTTAGCTTCTCAATTCTGTCTCACTTTTTAGGTTTTGGATGACGAGTTCGGCAATATAGGCGTTCAGGTACGAATTACCCAGTTGCCTAATATTGAAAGACAACATTGGACTCTCAAGTGCTAGGACTTCTAGGTTCCCCTAGCATGCCGGCTCGTTTGTCTAATCCTACCTGCCTTACCCCTATCATTAGGTATGCTTGGGGCGATTAGGGTGTGAGTTAGTCACGGGGCTTGGCCTTCTATCTCGGGGTCAAACTGACAACCCATAGAGAGATTTCTTGAGATGACTACCAATGCAGAGTCACTAGAATAACTAGGTAGAGGAGACATATGTACAGTTTCTTGTAAATCCTTATGGAAGAATGCATTTTTGACATGGCTTAATTAAATACTTTTTTGGTCCTTATAAAATACGTTCCGTTTCATTTTTCGACCTTATAAAAATTTTGTTTCAATTTTACCCTTAAAGTTTATGACGCTCTTCAATGTTACCCTTTCCTTCAACAAGTGAATGAAAAATGCTGATGTGGGTAACGGAGATTGATGTGGAGGCTAGTTGGCCAAGAGGGCACAAACGGGGCACTGACACACCTTCAATGGGAGTACCTCTTTATTCCTCTATTTCTCAATTCCCCCTCTTTTGCTCCAATTCCTACAGTAGCCCCTGTGGCGCATTCCCCCATCTCACCCAGCAACGTAGCTCTCCACCAGGCCACCACGCTGCCTCCATCACCTCTGTCGTAGGGGCAGCTACACCTATAGTTAAGGGGGTCCAAATGAACTCCTTGAGCTTAAAAAATGCATTAAAATTTTATAATTTTTTACAAATAATTTGACTTTTCTTTCACATTGTCGGCACTAAATTGTTCATGTGTAGCCAAAGTAAAATAAATTTCACTTAAATTTGTGAGTAAGCAGATAATATAGCTTAATAGAATAAAAATAATAATGCCAAATTCATTTCCAATCAAGATAAATATGGTGTGCTTTGTAAAGAGAGAGCAACAGTTGTGGGTGGTAGTGGCTATGGTGGCGATGATTATTGAAATTGTACAGAGCAAATACAGGGAAAACAAATGTAGAACGAATAAAGCAATTAAACCAAACCAAACCAAACCGAGCCTAACGTCCCAATCACTTGGGGTCGGCTACATGAATCCGTTTTCTCCATTGAGCTCTGTTAAGGGCCACTTGTTCACATAAACCCATTATACTCATATCTTTGCGCACTACATGATCATCTAATGTCAATTTAGGTCTACCCCTCCCCGTGACATTGCTACCTAAAGCTATCCTATCCGCTCTCTTAACTACTGCATCTTTTGGTCTATGGTAAACATGCCCAAATCACCTTAGCCTATTTTCCCTCAACTTCTCCTTTATAGGTGTTACACCTACCATCTCATGAACTGTTTCATTTCTAATCTTGTCTCGTCTAGTTTTACCACACATCCACCTAAACATTCTCATTTCCGCTACACTCATCTTGCTCACATATTGTTTTTTAATAGGCCAACAATCTGTCCCAAAAATCATTGCTAGTCTTATTGCAATTCCATAGAATTTTCCTTTCAATTTTGTGGGTACCCTCTTGTCACATAGTACACCAGTAATGCTTCTCCACTTGAGCCACCCCACTTGGATCCTATGGGTCACATCAACAATTTGTCCATCTCTACTAATAATTGAGCCTAAATACCTAAAATGATCACTCTTTGGTATCTTCTGGTCTTGGATCATCACTCTTTCTTCATGCGCACTATTAGTACCACTAAGCTTGCACATCATATACTCAGTTTTACTCCTACTTATCTGAAAACCCTTTGACTCTAATGCTTCCCTCCAAATTTCTAGTTTCGTATTAATACCTCTAGCAGTTTCATCTACGAGGACAATGTCATCTGCAAACATCATACGCCATGGAATATCCTCTTGAAATTGTCTAGTCAATTCATCCATAACTAAGGCAAAGAGGTATGGGCTCAGGGCTAACCCTTGAAGCAATCCTACAGTGATTGAAAATTCACTTGTTTCCTCTACTGGTGATCTAATGGTAGTGACGGCACCTTCATACATGTCTCTAATCACCTCGATATATAGTGACGGCACCTTCATACATGTCTCTAATCACCTCGATATACCCTTTGGTCACTCATTTTCTCTCTAAAACCCACCATATGATGTCTCTAGGCACCCTATCATAATCATTTTCTAAGTCTATGAAAACCATATGGAGATCCTTCTTCTTTGCTCTGTGTTTTTCTATCAATCTCCTTAATAGGAAGATAGCTTCCATGGTTGATCTTTCAGGCATGAACCCAAACTGTTTTTCTGACACCTTAGTCACCATCCTCAAGTGATGCTCAATAACTCTTTCCCACTACTTCATCGTATGACTCATCAATTTAATACCTCTATAGTTGCAGCTTTGAATATTCCCTTTATTCTTATAGATAGGTGCTAAGGTGCTTCTTCTCCATTCGTCAGGCATTTTCCTAGTCATAATAATCTTGTTGAACAACTTTGTCAACCAAGTCACCCTTGTGACATCCCACTTTTTCAGTATAAAAAACAAATATTTTTGACCCAAATAATTAAATCTTTCATTTCTCTTTTTCAAACTTCTTAATAAAATAAAATCCTTCTATTTTAAATTTCATAATATTGGGGCTATTTTCCTAATATGTGTTTTTATACTAAATGTCAGTTTATAAGATGTGTAGTTATTTTTCTGTGTGAGAGTTTTAAGGGTTGTGGGAGAGTGGGCTAGGTTATTTTAGTTTCTCTAGAAAATTGTGAGAACAGTAGATAATGCGACGGTGAGAAGGTTTTCACCGGAGTTGTTACGCAAGTCTTCTATTCTTATAATGGAATATGGGTTTTGTTTCTTTAGAAAGTGAATCAGTGGGTTTTATTTTGATAGTGCAGAGAGAGAGTGTGTGTGTGTGTGAGTGTGTGTGTGTGTGTGCGAGCGCACGCTGTGTGCCGTGAGAAGTGGTGGTGCTGTATGTGCGTGGTGCTGTGTGTGCGTGGCATTGGAAGTTAGACTTATAAATACATAATTATTATTAGACATATTAGTAGTAGTTGTACAGTAGCCGTTTTCATTGAATTGATTTCCGTACATGCATTTTTTTTGTTCAGACTAGCAGAGTACTCGAGCAATATTGCTTTTCGCGATTTATTTATCTAATCGAGGTGAGTGGTTAAGAATGTGATCCCTTCCTTTGGAATCCTCTTGAGCCTATCTATTCTTGATAGTTCGGTATTCGTTGTAATCCGATAAATATTAATCTTGTTCTTTGCTCTCATAATTATTGACAGTTCGATATTTGTTGTGATTCGATAATTGATATTCTGATTCGTACTCTCATATTTATTGACCATTGACGTTCCCTTTGGCATACAAGGTTATTTGATTATATATGTGATTGATCGATTGCCCTTACTTTTATTGTCGTCGATTCGTTGACTCCATAATATTATTGTGACTTTGCAACGGCACGGGGAATAATCCTGGTGCAGGTGCCTCCGGCTCGCTGTTGTTCTATTTGTGTTTGGGACCATGGATTATGTTTATATTTATTAAAGTCCAAGGGATAGACCCGTGAAATATCGTGGTGACTTTGGTTTCTAGGGAAAAGACTTGTGAAATACCCTGTGACTCTAGTGCTCAACGGATAGGGAAAAGACTTGTGAAATACCCTGTGACTCTATTCCGGATCTGCTTAGGGAAAAGGTCCCAGGCGCCATCTTGTGGTGACTCTAAGTACAATGTTGGATCCAATGGGCAAAGCCCTGAGAAAATATTTGGCATTTGGTAATTGGTAATTATGATTCCCACTTTGGTTTAGACTCTCGTTTATTGTTCATCGTTTGGATATTATTGGACTCATTGTTTGGTATAATTATTTTGGTGATTCGATGATTGTTCATATTATTTATTAATCTGTTATTCAACTGGTGGATACTCTTTGTTGAGCTGTTGATCATTTTGTTTAGTATTTGGTTTGCTGTTAATATTCGTTGAACCATCTATCTCCCTTATTAATTTGAAACCACTTCTTGGAACCCTTATTATCGTTCATTCAAAAGTATGCCATTTTGTATTATCACCCTTAGCATGCTTAACTACTCACTGAGCCCGTTAGCTGACGGATTTATTCCAACTTTTTTTTCATGTTAGTTCATGGAGCATTATAGTGGACTCTGTGGCTTTGTCGAGACCTTCTGTTTGGACCTTTAGGATGTCTACATCTTTATTTCTTTTCTATTGTCAAAAAGCTTCTGCACTTTATTTATTAGCTTCCGCACTTTTATTTATTAGCAGTTCATCGTAGAATTTGGAGATTAGAAAAAATGAGATATCGTGTCATTTGCTATGGAAAAATATTGGTTTAAGTTGCAGATTTTCTTTGATAAAATATCCAATTTTCCTAGATTGATTGCGAGTTGTTAAAATATTATTTTTAATTAGGCTTCGTGTTCCATGACTATTACATGGTTCACAGCCGGTCATGTTCCCGGATTTGAGGCGTGACAACCCCCAAGTCACCTAGACTTTTCCACACTTCAATAGGGATAGCATCTGGTCTTAGGGCCTTACCCGGTTTCATCATTTTCAAAGCTTTAACCACTTCCAACTTTTGTATTCTCCGATAAAACTCAAATTCTATGTTTTTGCTAGGTACATACACTTCCTCCCACCAAAGCCTCCTTCATGTTTCTCGTTTAACAACTTATCGAAATACGACTTCCATCTATCCCTGATTGCCTCATCTTTCACCAGCACCACTGAATCAAATGCTGAACAGGTATTGAGATTTTATTCTGGGTGCTCACATAAAGGTAAATTGTGTTTTCATTAGTATGAATACGGATTAGATCGGTTCGGAATCGGAACCATCTGCATAAAATCCACAAACCAAAGCATTAGCTCAGTTTACTATTTTTTTGGACCGTGACCAACCCAAAGCACCAAGAAACCAATCCAAATTGCAGGTGACTGGATTCGCGGATTAACAGGGTTTTTTACTCACCTGAACTGAATTGGAATTGGGTTGGATACATTCTATGGAGGTGGTGTGGTCTTTAGAAATGAAGAGCTAAGATGTTAAACCCACAATTTTGGTATGAGTACTGATAATTTAGTGGAGTGTGAACAAAATTTTCTTTCTATTTGTTGTCTCTATTTGTATGAAATTACGAGATTACATTCCTAGTATTGAAAAAAAATCACAAGTTAATATACGAATGACAATGTCATCATTTAAATGAATAATGACGAAAAAGAGGGTATATTTTTTTGGATAAAAAAGGAATGAAAATTAATTTTTTTGATGTCATAAAAAAAATTGCAAACATGTTAATTATTTCATGTTATGGTGTTAAAAAATGAACAACATATTCAATTATTTTTTTAGTTTTCTAATGTTTACAAGCTATGTTCTTACCAACACGTAGTAGTTTTGTTTCAATTTTGTTTACAAAGAAATAGAATCACTGTTTACTTTTCTAATGTTTACAACTATGCACCTTTAACTCTATGGTTTTCTTTAGAATTGAAGCACGATAAAAAAAATAAAAGAAAAAATGAAGAAGCAAGTTTTTCAAAGGCTTTAATTAAAAAAAAAGAGAGAGGCTAAAGAACTCTTCATTTTCCCTGTTTGTGCCCCCTTGGCCAAACGGCCTCCACATCAGCATTTTCTGTTCACTTGTTGATGGAAAGGGTAACATTGAAGAGCGTCATAAATTGTTAGGGTAAAATTGAAACAAAAGTTTTTATAAGGACGAAAATGAAACGAAGCCTATTTTGTAAGGACTAAAAAAGTATTTAAGCCTTTTGACATCCATCTGAAAAAGGGGCCGTAATGTAATCAAGAAGAGGTCTCGCTGAACATTTGCCTTGTAAACCATTCAACTTCTATCGATGAAGCTGTTCTTCCTCTAGATTGACTAGGAGATTGAGATCCACTCAGTGGCAGCTACACATAGTGACTAGAGTGATCCGTGATTAGGGGTGCTATTTGAGCTTAACAAGCCAAATGCAGTATTGCTCAAGCTTGGTTCAACTCCTTATTACATGTTTTCAAGCTTGGCTCTAGCTTGAGAAATTTTTGAGACTGATTGCTCAAGCTCAGCTCACATTTGAAGTTCTATGGTCATGATAAGCTCGGCTCGTGGAATATGCAAGTAAATCTCAAGCTTTCAAGCCTAAGCTTAAGCTCGTGAAGTTCAAAAATGGAAAAACCTGATGAGAAAAAATGGTACAAACTAGGAAACGTACAGAGTAGGTGAAAAGATCTAAATGGAAGGTGATCTCATATTGTGTGGATATTTATTGATTTATCCTTATCTTTACAATATCTATAGAATGACCCCTTGATGAGCTTGTCAAGCTAAACACCCATATGCTCAAGCTTGGCTTGAATTTATAAACAAATAATCAAAAGTGATTGGGCTTGGCGTATATTTTTGTTGAACAAGTCTGAAAGAGCCAAAAATCTAGCGGAGCTCTAGCTGAGCTTAAACTATTTGGTTCATTTAGCAACCCTATCTGTGATCACTTGAACACCATCAAAGGAAAAATGAAGTAAATGGAGAACAATTATGTTGTAGTGTGTTGGTTTAGAATACATCATTGACTCCCCTAAAAATAAAAATAAACACTTCACTATCATAAGATGTCTTGGCTAATTGAAGTTAGTAAGGTTTGAAACCCAATCAAATGCATGGGAGTATAAATGATGTCTACCACTGGACTACTACTCTACTTGCAAAAGGGAACTGCTATCTTAACCTGCTTCATTCCGCTAAACACCATTTAGCTTCAACCAACCCTTTACAAATCACTTTTATACCTAAGCTCATTATATACGGTATTTTTAAGACTTGCTCATTCTTCTTTGGTTGTGTAACTCAGAAAGCAAAATACACCTGTTTATCCAGATGCTTGTAAAGATTGTGTTGAACTTTCCTATTGCAACAGTGGAATGAAGTTTTGATAGTACGATATTGTGAGAGTAAACTGCATAGTACATCATTGGCAGTGGCGGAGCCACGATTCTAATCCCGGGGGGCTAGCTTAGTAGACATTTTTTTATCGGAACATATACTTAATTATATCATAAGATTTTTGTTTTCCAATTCATTACATTTGTATATTGAAATGATTCTTTAGGCTACATCAAGTATCACGTGGTTATTTTTTATTTATGAAAGAAAATGAGAATGTAAAAACACCGGTTTTTTATCAAATCGAACCAAAATTATTAAGATTATATGTAGCTATACACAAATAATTATCAATAATATTCAAAATCAGGTGTGTGTGTGTGTGTGTGTGTGTATATATATATATATATATATAATAAAAATTTTAAAACTCGGAAGCTTGGAGAGCCAGGGCCCCCTAAGCCCCAACATGGCTCCGCCCCTGCATAGTTGGTTGGTGGTTGTTGATAGGCACAAAGTAACAGTCTGAATCTGACCAGGGTTTGGGAGGTAAGAAGGGGATGGGTGCAGACTATGTAGCACTAACACAGACACAGGCTACAACACAGACAGATTGACACGTAAATTTCAAGGAAATAGAAGACACGACTCCTGGGGGGACATGTTAATCTCTTTCATAGTTTTTCAGTAAGGTATATGTTTTAATAAGACTAATGAGAAAAACACAAAAAGAAAAAATAAGTCTTTGATTAGGGGATCTATCCGAGTCAAAAAAAAAAAAGATTAGGGGATCTATTTATTGCTTTAAAGAAATGGTAAGCTTTGAATGGGAAGAGTTGAAAGCCAATCCTTTGATACGAGTATTCCTCTGCACCATTTAGTGCATATCAGAGAAAGGCTACAATGCAACTTTAACACTTTTATGGCGATAAAATGCAGTGGTAGTTCAAAAAGTATCAACTATTGACGTTTCTTTGAAGTAATATTCGCGGTTATATTGCTATTGTTGTGATGTTGTGTGCTATAATAACACAATGGCTTGGTAATGACTGTTGTAGAAAGCTGGTGTAGTTGTGTTCCTTCAAGCAATGTGTTATTAGCATTGTTTTCCCACTTTTAGTAACTTAGAGCACTAACTATTAGGTTTTCCCACTTTTAGTTACACTTTTATGTCGATAAAAAGAAGTGGTAAGCATGACCTATTGACATGTCATCATAATTTATTTGCGGTTTTTTTTTTTTTTCTATTGTTGTGAAGTATTGTGTTATAGTATGACAATGGCTTGGTAGAAAGGTGTAGTAGTGTTCGTTCAAGCAATATGTAAAGTGTTATTAGCATTGCTTCCAACGCTGTTGTTACCACAGTGATCTGACCCAAGTCCTCTCTCTGGTATGATTCATTGTAGGAGAACATGTCACGTCAGGAAATAGATGCGGCAATTCACACTCACTCAAGACATGCCGATCAGCTCCAATCGGTGTACTCTAGCAAAGAGACTGAAGAGCAAGGTTATGTGGCATTCAAACAAATTGATTTCTTGGGGAGCCGTAAAAGTTTTGAATTGTTGAAGCGTGTTAATGGGGACAACAATAGTAATGTCTATGAGCTGCTGATTAGAGCATGAAACCATACTCTACTCGTGTTCAAAGCCTTGTGTGTCCTGGAAATTGGTGGTTGTGATCTATTAGAATGGCAACTGCGCCATGCAATTAGATAACATTTCACAGCTTGCTAGAACAATTGGAAAGAATGTGGAATCCAACCACAAAAACTACAAACAAACAGAGTAATCTCCAGAAAGAATGATATGGTCGGAAGGGATATTGGATATCCAATTCTGATTGAAGAAATCTGAAACTAGGCGAACCGATCCAATGAGCAGCGGTATTAGCCGTCCCACGCATCCTGTAACGGTTCAAATCCATGTCTGAGCCAAGGTATCTTGATGTGTCTTTAACAACGGCAGAACATCCCATGGGCCACAAACTCTGTAAAGCTTCAAATCCATGTCAAAGGCAAGGTATCTTGATGTCTTTAACCACGGCTGAGCATCCCAGCCGTGGGCCGCAAACTCAGACACTAAGCAAGACTATCAAAGGTGCTTCATTGTGCAACCTAGTACCTACTTGGCCAGTTACTTTAGAATAAGACATTTTAATTTCTGCTTTTCTGTGTTATAGAAAGATACTGAAGGCATCGACAATCAATAAATTGATTGTTTATTTGCGTATGTACTCCATTGTATTGATAATGAGCAATTATCCAACGATTCAAAGTAAATGAACTTGCCGAGTGCAATTGTACAATTGTATGTGTTTGCAAGTTGTTTTGTATGAAAGATCCATTTTCAGTTATAATACATTAGTAAAGCTAGAAGATATCTAGTTTGTTAATAACTACCTTGACATTGGTTACAAATATTTCTAGAGCCTCCATTGAATTTCATTATCATGCTTGTCCTTTTTTGCATGTTCTGTTGGGAATCATTTTCAAATAAAAAATTGTTGATTTCTTTCATTACCGTAGCTCTTACAAGTTTGTGAGTTGTGACATTTTGAAAGGGTGATTCTATTTGTAACTGCAAATTTACTGCATGTAGCCTCTAATTAATAAAACACCCAAATCTTATAACAATTTGTTACATACAAACTAAAAAATTCCCCTAAACTTTCAAAATTGCCCCTGCACACCCAAAAACGAGTTTTTCCCCCAAAAATAACCCCCCTCCCTTGCACCACCACCAAATCCTCTACAACCACCATGGTCCACCACCACCATCATTCACCACACGAGACGACACCATCACCACCACCACTCCGGATGACCCTTCCTCCACCACACCAGCAATAGCAGACCCTTCTTCCACCACACCCGTCGGCCACAATCACCACCTCATCACCAGTAGTGGCCACAATCATCACCGCCATCACCAACTCCAATCACTACCATTACCGCCCCTCAACTCCAGTCACTACTATCACCAACGACACACTACTTGCCAAAAAAATTATGAATACCAATCGGACATTCAACCCCAAAAATTGCTACAAAAATCAGAAATTAACTTCCAAAAATGTTCACAAAATTCATATTCTAATACTTGAACCCTTTATAACGCATTTTGAAGATGCGTCATGTCTTTAACTTCGGAAATTAACTTCTGAAAATGTTCACAAAAATCAGATTCTAATACCCAAACCCTTTATAACGCATCTTGAAGATGCGTCATGTCTTTTTTTTTTTTTTATGTTAAAAACACATATTTCGAATGCATAATGCTTCGTATTACACATTTTGTGATGCGCGATTAACATCACACATTTTGCTAATGTGCGATGGGATCGGTTTTTGTGATGACATCATTGTTGTCCATTGTCTCTCCCCACCAAATTACCCACCTTCACACCATTTCTCTCCACCAATTAGGATCCGCATTTGCTTCTGAACTTCACATATTCTAGATTTTCCCTTTCTTTTTTGTATTTGTTTGCTGCGTAGTTTAGGGTTTTCTTTGGTACAGGGAGGGAATTTGTACCCCTGTAAATGTTGGCAGCGAGAAGAAAGTTAGGAATAAGCCAGATAGCTGGGTTTGGCCCACCCACGGTGGAATGGGTTAGGGAAGGAGGAGGTGGGAGGAGGTGACTAGTACGGTGGGAGGGGGAGGAAAAGGATGGATGACCCTTTGCCATTCAAAATGGCGTCATTTCATTGGTAGGGGTATTTTTATCCATTTTTTAAGGGCATTTTTATCCGAATATGATTTACTTAAAAATAAGCTACATTTGTAGTTGTATTTAACTCCACCCTTTTGAAATGCAGCTTTACTACAAAAGTCAAACTATGTGCCAATTACTACTTCATCCAAATCCTTCCCATAGTTGTATAAAAAGTGAGTGCCATGAACAGTAGTATGGTGCTACTAGCACAAACAAACCCCACCCCCCTTCCCTCTAAAAAGAGAACCCCTCTCTCTAACCCTAAAACAGTCGCCACACTTTCTCTTCTTCTTCCCCTCCCTCCCCCTTGGGTTTATACCCACCTTTGGATAGCGGGAGGGGAGGAATCAATCTCTGCATTCAGATCTAGTTTTCCCTTCCCCTTCTCCACCCAAAACGATTGCGGTTCGTCGCTGCTCCGCTTATCGCCGCACCACTTCTTGAGTCGTCAGCTTTAGAGCTTTGATCGGTTGGGGGTTAGGCAAGAGAATGGCTACTCAATGACGGAGGGAAGTATATGTTTTGCTTGATTCAATCTGATTTCTGTCCGAATTTAGTCCGGTTGGTTGTTGATTTCCATCGGTTTTTGATGTTATCTTTGATATGGGGCTTTGCCATCCTAAGGCCTCTGGTGTCTGGGTACAATAACTCCACATAAGCCGATCCCTGTTGATAACGACGTGGAATGAACGATGACTCTTGCTTAGGTATTTAGACATCAGTTTTGTCTCTTTGCTTTTCTTGTATATCGTTAGCTTTAGGGCTTTGGTTCTGTCTCTGTATCTTTATATTCAGGTGAGAATCTGTAAATGCCATAAGGCCTGATATGTATTCCGGTGATAATCTGTAGATGCCGCATGACTTTTTTTTTTTTAAATGGGTATGCTTCTTCCGTTGAAAAAAAACCATTAGTATGGTATTCCAATTGAATAGTACTTTCCCATCTTAATTAAACAGTTATTTGGGCCAGTCATTTTCTTTTGCACTTTCCCCACCTTATCTTTTTGTTCAGCCTTTCGCACACTTTCCTATTACCATTGAAGGACTTTAACCAGCGCCATACATAGCAAACTACGGTTGCCGACAACACTCTTTGTCGTAACAATTCCGCAATTTGTTTGTTTGCCAAAAATTAGGGGTTTTTGAGTGTGTGTGTGTTAAGAAAGGTTGTGGTGGGAAAACCAAGGGAGAGAATTGGATTGGAAGAGGTTGTTGGAGATTTGTCGGTGCTGCAACCGATTTGGCTGTCATTGTTATAACTAAAACTATGGGTTGTGAAGAAATTCTTTTCAAAGTGGTGCGACCAAAGCAAAGCATGAAAATTTGTTGCTTAGTATTGGTGGACAAATTTCAGGGACGAAATTTTCCAACGAAAGGATATAATATCCTACTTCACATAATTCCACATAAATCTCAGTTTCGTGGTATACTCCAAGCCTCCATTTGACTTTATTTGAGGTAGGCATTTGCATATAAGCAAGGACAATTAAAGAAGCAAAGGAAATAAAAAACAAAAAAAATGAATAGTGATGCATTTCTTCTTTGGGAAAAATAACCATTTATATAGTACTTTTAGAAGATTTGCTAATTCATAGTTGAAGCGATTTATTCTTTTAAAACAATGTTATAAGCGAGAAGCATAGGATGAACGATTCAGACCACCATTGTAGGCTTGTGATTAGGGGTGTAAATGAGCCGAGCTTTGGTGAGCTCGAGCTTGGCTCATTTGCTTAACGAGCCAAAAACTTGAGCTCAAGCTCGGCTCGCCTCCTTAACGAGCTGAGTTTAGTCATTTACTAAACGAGCCTCTTTAATCGAGTCGAGCCTCCTTTAACGAGCCGAGCTTTTGTCGAACAACTCGGCTTGTTTAGTAAACGAGCCGAATATTCGAGCTTAAGCTCGGCTCGTTTACTAAACGAGCCGAGCCGAGCTCGCGAATCGTGATCTACTCGGTTCATTTACAGCCTTGTGATGAAACCCAAAAAATTGAAATTTAAATAGGTTGATAATAGTAACAAGTTGAGCTGAACTTGAAAAACTCATGTACGCCGCCCTAGTCATTACAAAAGTCAAGTTTCAAAGAGGTTCCAACTTACAACTTTAATGCCATTAATTGAATTTGGCATGAAATTACAGGGAATTGATAATGCCAAAATCCTTTTGTGTTTTTGCCAAAATTTATTAATTGCATGCCTTAATTGCCCTCCATTACACCACTTTCTTTACAAAAATACCCCTTAAAATCCCATAAGTGCAAGGCCTGTTTTCCACTTCTACGCTTTCAAGCAAAAATGCAAATTCCATAATTCACGAGCAACCCAAGAGCTAATTTTAGAAGACAGGCAAACAAAAATTAAACATCAATGTAACTAGCTTTTCTCCGCTGAAGAAGCTATAAAGCTTCTGATTGGTGCAAGAAAACAAAAAGGAACAATAAAATGGATTTCAAAGGGCATTTTTGCAAAACAAGTGGTATAGTAGAGGGCAATTAAGTCATGTAATGAATGAGTTTTGGCAGGAACAAAAGTAATTTTGACATTATCGGCTCCCATTCTACAATACAAACCAAGATGATAACTTGAAAAACAATTGACCTTTTAAACCCCATGGTGTCATCCTATTCTCAGTTTTACCAAAACACTAAAAGTTTGAATTTTTTCCTTGAACTTATTGATTATGCTACATTTTTTTAGTTGGCCACACGAAAGTTAGATCCCCACAAAGAATTGATGTCGTTGCATCAATTTGAACGCACAACCTTATCCTTGGAAACTTATTACAACGTCGATTGTGCTCCAATAAATGATGAAACTCGAACAAATTTCTCTATTCCCAAGTTTTTCACTTCCGTGTAAGGAACATATCAAACCCCAACATTCAAATTTTTATCTATGCTTTAGTACCCAACCAATACCACTTGTAATCTAGTAGGGGTGCATATTAGTTTGCTTACCTGCCCAATTCATTCAACCCAGTCTGCTTTTGTAAGAATTTGAAATCGGTTTTAAAGCCCTAGAGTATAGTTCGAATGAAGTGTGTATTCCAACCAAAAAAATTGGGCTTCGTTAAATCTCCTGTCACCATTTTTCTCTTTTCTCTTTTGACCAAGGGCTTTGGCCAGATAAGCATAAGTAAATAAGTAAATAAATGGTTGAATCTTATGAACACTTACATTTTCAAATTGAGCCACAAACCCTGATCTTTAATTTTAGGGGGAAATGTAGAATTATGTGATAATTTTAGGGTGCAAACTTGAATTTACGTAGGAAAAACCGTTAGAAGAATTTTACTTGAGGTAGAGAAAAAGGAGGGGGAGCGCACGGTAGCACAAATTTTTACGTGGAAGAAGCCGAGCCAGGAGTACAGCATGCTCATATCATACACTGGAATGGAAGGCTCACTTTAGCATCAATCATTGATATATATATACACACATACATACTTTGTTTCAAAATTTCAGGAAACATTGAGGAATGATAGATGTTGTAGAGACCCATAATTATTTTCTCAAATTTTAAACGTTTAATATGTATTTGGATTATTAAAGTATGGATAATGATATAGATATGAGTTGGGTCAATGTGAGATGACTTGTAAGTCGTGGGAGTTAACGTAAAACAATATGAGTGGAAGGGTGTAAGTGTTATATGTGCTATATAAGTAAAAAAAATTGGAGCAAGGACCCTTGTCTTTTTTTTCTTCCTGCACGCTGTCTCCAAGAAAATTCGTGGTCGGAGTAATTGGAAGTTTCCTCCATGTTCGGGCTTCCTTCTAAGCTTCGAGGTAGGGATCTTCTGTCTTCTTTACATGTTTAAGTGTTAGTTTGGTGTACAAGAATCAAGTTTGATCATCTATTTTGAGTCTTGAATAAATCTGCTATATGCTGAAAATTTCGTGGGTTCTGGTAATCTGTCTTTTGGGAGCCCTTCTGCTAGGAATCAATTTTTGGTGTCTTCATAACAGTTAAAGTACTTTTCAATACGAAGATTTCAGTACCAAGATCATGAAAAACCGATAATCACACAATTAGTTATGAATTTTTGAATACCGGCCGTTTCCTGGATGTGCGAATCTGTGCGTGGCCGTGGCTGTCTTCTTTTACCTTTCTGGGCATGATGAACAAGTTGGCTGGCTTTGGGTCTTTTACAGGAGCTATATATTTAAGTTAAGAAGGGATTGGCGCTGGAATCAAGTGATTTGGTTAAGTATACAATTTTTGGTGAATTTCTGAAGTAGGGTTGTTAACTAGTGCGAAAATGATTGCGAACATGTTTTTCTCTGGATGATTGGGTGAATTTCCTCTTGTACCTACCTAAACCTGGGATTTTTACTGAGTGTAGGGCCTGTAGTGGTGCAACTTTTGGTGTTGATTTCAACATTTTTGGGTTTAAGATGAAAGAGTTATTGTTTTTCAATCAATTTTACTTATTCCCGCGTAGAATCTGACAGCACCGGAGGACTTTGGGAAAATGGCCATAACTCCTAGCTCAGGACTCGAAATGACACACCGTTTGTTTTGTTAGAAACTAGACACATAGAGCTTTCCAACGATACATCTCATGCATCATGGGTATGTTCTAGCGATAACAGATTTGCATCCAAAGTTGACCCAAATTCTGCCTTTGCACCAGTTTCACTGTTTATGTTGAGCTATAATCACAAGGCCGTACTAAGGTTACCTGAACTCCATTTTTGATGTATGACCTATGGATCAAAGAAAAAGAAGTATACTTTTCAATGGTTTAAGTGTCGTCCTTGAATTCACATTGTTTAATTGGATATAGTCTAATGTAAATGATTAACTTCGCCAATTTGACATGTAGGGATTTCTCCCATCCTTTGTGTTTATGAGTTGGTTTGATGTGTTTAAAAATGTTTAAACATCTGTATTTGTTGTTGGAAGAAATCTGTTGAAACTAGAAATCGTACGCTGAAAACCCAAGTCCTACCGGTAGAAATGCTGTCCAGTAGTGTTTTTTTTTGCGAAATTCTGGTCTTATACCGGTAGGAGGTTGTGTCCAACCGGTAGGAAATGAAAAATCTGTTCTTTTTGAAAACTTCGGATGATCATGACTTTATCATCCGGACTCCGTTGGGGCATATTATATATCGAAGTTGATGGATGGAAAATCTACTTTCTAATGGTGGTAGTCTTATAATCAAATTCTAAACCTATAAGAAGTTATAGTTAAAGTCCGGTAGGTTGGTTGTTAGAATACATGCCGATTTTGGAGGTTATGTCGTATTTGAATATTACGGGTAATTTGGTACACTCATAAGTGTTCGAGGTAGATATGTTATATGCATTGGGCATCTTTTGCCGTTAGAATCATTTGAGTGAGACACGAATGTTCCTAGGTGCGTTTAACTATTTGAATGGTCTACCGAGCCTTAGGGTAGTAGGCTAGCACACTTGGAAAATGTTTGTCGACACCTAGAGAAAGTATGAGGTTGAGATGGTTGATTGTATATTAAAGTTGGATCAGGAATACTTGTATGACGATGATTGATTATATATTTATGAAATGAAAATGTGAGTTACAACTATTAATTTCCTCTTGAACTATAAATCGGAAGGTGAAGTCGTCGTTCCTAGCTACTTGCATGAAGTTGAGTTTGGGATCAATTAGTAAATACTTGGTAGTAGAGTAAACGGGTGTGGTGCTAGGGCAGGGGAAGCGGGTCTCATAACGCCCGGCAGGAGCACTCGCTCATGACACAGACTAGGCCCACCAACGGGTGTGGTGCTAGGGCAGGGGAAGCGGGTCACATAACGCGCGGCAAGAGCACTCGCTCATGACACAGACTAGGTCCACCAACAGGTGTGGTGCTAGGGCAGGGGAAGTGGGTCCCATAACGCCCGGTAGGAGCATTCGCTCACGAGAACATAAATGAGAGTTTGAGAATGAAAGACGATTTTGAATGAGGAGCAATTAATGTGGAACACCGATGACTTTATTGGTAACTTATGAGGAAATTCAAAAGAGTTATGGTCATTCTCTGGTAGAGTTGTTATATTTTGTTTACTATAAAACATGGAGTTGTGGTGCAAGAAAAAGATTTGGGATTTAAGGGTGAGTTTCCTTATTGTCGAGGTGCGGTATCATTCGATGTGTCATTGTTATTTCATATTCTAACTCTACATGCATAGTGTGTATTTTTGGTGAGAGGTTGGCTAGTTATTTGAGACAAGAAAAATAATGCTTTTTGTTAAAGAACTCAGATTAATCTTTAGGTCATTGAAAAAAAATTTGAACAGTAAGGGTCGATTTGGTAGTAATGGTGAACTGAGGTTTCAAGTACTAGAGTGTGTGTGTGGGTGGGAATGTCAGTATTTGATACATGGAGTTAAATATTTTCTAGCATGAGTATGGTATTCTGAGTTCCACTTTTTGGCAAAACAAATGTTTTTTTTTTTGGAAAATGTTTTTCCTTAGGATCTGTCTTCACTTCTGCATATAATTTAGGTATGGATATCTCTACGAGCTAGTGTAGCTCACCCTATACTTTTAGGTACTCGCCATGACACTTAGCTTGGATTGCATGGAGTGCACATTGAGACATCTCTTGAGAGTTTCATTGGAATCATTAAGGAGTTGTTTATCATCTAGTCTAATTCACGTTGTGTACTTTACCCGCAACTAAAGGTTGTACTTTTAGTTTGAACATATGTAAAGCTATGTATAAACTCCTCTCTTTGATTATTGTGAAGCCCTTTTAATGGAAGACGTTCGGGAGACTTTATGTAAAAAAAAAAAAAATAGAGAGAAGAAGAAGAAGAGACTTTGATTATTTGTTTGGATTGGCATGACATTCAAGGGTAAATATAGTTGAGAGAAAGACTTTTGTTGGTAGAAAATGTATTATTATTTTGTTGAAAATCGAGGATGTGACAGGTGCAACCTTCGATGGTGGACATCCAAATTAACATCTCAATCAGAGGTTTAAGAATGATTCTCCTCAAGGTGATAAATAATAATCCCACTAGTAATTTTTTTATTTTGATCCGCATAATAATCCTACTAGTCACTGACTGTCAGCCCTCATTCATGTTTATGGCCTCTTTCTTGTCTTATTTGTCGCGGGTATTCGCCCTTGTACTTTGCAGACATGGAGATCAGTAGCTTTTGGTGTTTATGGGTATCTCAATTTCACCAAAGCCGCTTACTTGTAAGTACCATTTCATTTTATTTGCATATATCCATAAGTACATTCAAACGTATCGTATTTATAGTGGATAATAGTGTTTTTTTTCAGTACAAAGTTTTGTTTTTTGGTAAGTGTAGTGTCGTGGGTAAATGGGGCTCCGTATTGACCCCCGAGACGTACCACCGAGCACGAATGAGGGCTCTGTACCGACAGCTCCATACCGACCCCCGAAACGCAGCACCGAGGGCTCCCGAGCAAGTCTCCTGCGTGCGTCTGATGAGACATGACATCGAGAAGAATCTAAAGGCATTTGTTTTCTCGGTGATATAGTTGCTTGGTACTTACTACAACGTCCGATGACGCTCCGGGGGACAGCTAGCCCTTCGTTGCTTACTTCTCCCATGTCACATTGGCGCAAGAATCCTTGCGAAGGGCTGACCTGGCTACGTGCTCCATAATCGCCTTATCCCCTACGTCACAAGACGTCACCCGAGGTGTTATCCGGGCGTACCCTCCACACGCTAGCTTAGAGGCCAAGCAAAGCAAGGTCTATAAATACAAGGGGACTCTAACCTAGAGAGGTATGCCATTCTACCCTAACCTTAGACCTATACACTTCTCCCTACGTCTAACTTAATCGTCGGAGGGTTACTGGGCTTTCACAGCCCTAATGTCTTATTGCAGGTCAGGCGGCGGGCGCGCGGAGCGATGAAAGAACAAGAACCGACCCACGGTTAAGATCCCGATAAACCGAACCCCCACAATTGGCGACTCTACTGGGGAACCTATCCTGGGTTCTCTGAATCAAAACCGTAACCTGGGTGCTCTGTTAAGCAGAAGACACAACGATTCTATCTAGCAATATCAATCTAAAAATAAGAACAATAAGATGAAGAACGTAATGAAAGCAAGAAACCAAGTAAACAAGAATACAAGAGATTTACACACACTGTGTAACTACTCGACGGGGGGATGCGCCAAATTGGGTCAACTTATCGGCTAAACAATGCTTCTATTATCAACTGTTTGGGAAGCCATTTGAGAGGAGAGGGGGTCTTCCAAAACGAATGGGCAGCATCAATTGAGTCGGCGGACAAAGACAGAGATAGAGATAAAGGCAAGTGCCTAAAGGATGAAATGGGGATAAATGGGAGGCAGCCTAGGGTAGCCCACTATAATCAATAAGGATTACAGGCTCCAATCACCTCTCTACTGTGTTTCTTTGTCCCTTGAGGTTTCTCTTACCAAAACAAGGTTCTCTCTCTGTTTAGAAACTGCTGAACACACATATTTATAGAGCAACTCATGGGCCCAACTTACCCAATGGGCCCCTTTAAAATTGAAGCCACACACAACATGCTCCATAGCAGAGATTGTATTAGCTGAGCTCTTCCCCCAAATGACAAAAACTTATTAGTACAGCTCTCGATTCTCATAAGAATCCTACCCTCACGCTAATCTTGATGAGATAAGAGGCACACCAAGATACTTAACTGGAAGCTTCCCAATAGGAATAGGGAGAGTGGAGCCTGGAGCATACTGAAAAATCATGATCCACACAAGAAGAATAGATGTAGCTTTTCTATAGATTAGGTTGAGGGCTTGACTGGTTGTGGAACTCATTTAGGGCATCTTTCAATATAGTAATAGACTGATATCAACACCACACACCACAAAAAACTCATCTGCAAAATCCACATGGCTAAGATCTGAAGCTTTACCCTTTGGGTGGAAGGTTAGGTTTCCATCAGCAATTTTATCCTGCCAAATTGCAAAAGTACCCTTCCATGACAATAAGGAACAAACATGGAGAGATGGGATCTCCCTGCGTTATACTTTTCCCCTTTGAAAAAACCTTCCAAGTCCCTATTAATCACCACAGGGAACCATGCAGTAGACACACGTGTCCTGATCCAACCAATGTATTGAGTAGGAAACTCTGTAGCTGTCATGACTTCCCACATAAAATTCCAGTCAACCGAATTGGAGGCTTCATCAAATCTATTTTAATTGCAAGGAGAAGACTCATCTCGATGATATTGCTAACAAGCTTGTGCATAAGAACGTTATCTGCCATAGCTCTCCCCTTAACAGAATCTGACTGAGAATGGTTAATAATGAGAGGTAGGATAAGTTGCAATCTATTTTTGCTGACAAAATTTCAATTACTTTTACAACATTGTGTGTGGAGCCCACATGTATGTGAGAGGTTGTGTTTGGATTGTTGTGTGAGTATCATTTTTGTTACTTTTATGCCACATTCCAGCTAGCATTTGCTCTATAGTCCTTAATAAAACTGGAAGACCCAATGGTAGGGATCGAAGTAAGAGTTGTGTTCCAGTCTTGTTGAAGAAAACCATAAGGAAGAAGGATTGAACATCTGAAATCACATTATTACCCAAAAAAATCCAGTTCCTTTGGTCCAAAAGCTGCATTGAATCCATCCGAGCCTGTAGCTCTAGCCCGCTTCATAGGAAAACATAGCCTTTTTATCCCAACATTTGAAACAGTTTGTATAAGACTATCTTTTAATTGGATGGGAGTTTGCTTCTCTGTTGTCTGTAATTCTTCTCTTTCGATAAAATCCTTCCATTTTTGTGTCAACCCATTTCTGAGAAATATTTCCATTCTATTGACAATGTAATTCCACCTAATGGGCTTGTTAAAGCTTCCAACTCATTTACTAATTGGCGATTACTAGAGGCTTGTATACCTAGACTCCTATAGTAGAGGTGATAATTAACTTACGTGACAAGCTCTACCAAGGCTAACTTGGGTTGGAGCCTATATGAATGAAAAGGGGAAACATTCGGTTGTATGGTTGGCAATTATGTTCTCACAGTTGGGGGAAATTGGATTCAAGTGATAGCTACAGTTCACCTTGACTTTTACCTACTGAAGCTTTGTGTTCAGGTCCTCAAGTGTTGTTAATAATAAGCCATTTTGATTCGGTCTCTGCATTCTGTGGTTTGTTGAACTCCAGGGAGCACTCCAAAAGATACAACCCAGAAGATATGCAAACGAAAATAGATGGAAAGAATTGCATAGTCACTGGAGCAAATTCTGGCATTGGTTATGCGACTGCTGAGGGTCTTGCTTCCCGGTGTTTACTTCAGTTTTGACGCTTGTTTGTTCCGCATAAGTTGGTATTTATCTATTTGCAAGAAATGTTTATATGATGTAAAATTGTTTTCCCAGAGGGGCAAATGTCTATATGGTATGCCGTAGTAAGGAGAGGGGAGAAGCTGCTCGTTCTAAGATTCAGTCAATGACTGGTAACGAAAATGTTTATCTGGAGGTATTTGCTCTCTTTTGTCGTTTCAGTGGCTTTTTTGGGACCCTCGAAAGAGCATTATACACTACCACTGGGGAAGGCAAATCATAATCTGCTTTCTTCTTATCTATAACGGAGCCACATCTGTTAGCTTGTGATCTTTCTTAAGCGGCTTATTAAATTTAGTTCACAGGTGTGTGATCTTTCATCTGTCAATGAGATCAAGTCGTTTACGTCCAAATTTACTTCAAAGGATGTTCCCATTCATGTTTTGGTAAAGTTCGTTTTCCCCTTCAAGTCTTCTATACGACAGTAATTCTGAAAGAAGAATCTTGTAGGGTATACTCCATCGGTTAGATTTTCTCAATGTTCCCTTAATGGCAACGACCATTTGTCTGCTCATCTGATTATCTTATCTGACTCTATCATAATTCATGCAATACTTCTTATTGACAAAGTTCGGTGCCTTTAGGTTAATAATGCTGGCCTGCTTGAGCATAACCGTATTACCACCTCAGAAGGGTACATTCTAATTATTTGTATTTAGAAAGACAATCAAATGGTTTTCTCTCTCCCTTCATCTCTTGGGAACTGATACAATGTCTTTCTTATATTCTAAGCACCAGACATGAGTTGAATTTTGCTGTCAATGTATTGGGCACTTATACCATGACAGAACTGATGTTACCATTGTTGGAGAAAGCTGCACCTGATTCTCGAGTTATTACTGTTTCCTCAGGTGGAATGTACACAACTCCATTGACTGAAGATTTGCAGGTGCATGGTTTAGTATACTTTTCATCAGCTGCTTGCCTTTTGCAGTTCAGCAGTACTTGTGGAATTTCTCACTATTTGTCCTGTTGCAGTTTAGCCATGGCAATTTTGATGGGGTGGAACAGTATGCTCGAAACAAGCGAATTCAGGTTAGGAAAGATAGGATGCTTTTTAATTTCATTGGGTTCCACTGACATTTTGTCATGTCAAATTTTTTTCCCTTCAATCTTTCCCTTAACATACATAGTGTAATGTTGACTTGACTCACATGAATATAATGGTAGTAGTTTTATTGGAACTCGGGGCAGCTCCACTTTAAATTGGGAGGGTTTCAAGCGAATCCCCTAGGTTAAAAAAATGCACTAAAACTTTGTATTTTTCGCATAGAAAATTGATTTTTTCTTTTATATTGTTGTAACCGATAATTCTTCCGTAGCCAACGTAAATGAACATTCACTTAAATTTGTAAATAAGTAGACAATATAGCTCGACAAATTAAAATAAACTACACTTGATAAATATTCAAACAAAATAAATATGTATATTTTATATAGAGCTTTGCACATTAAAATTTCCTTTAATTTTTTGTCATCACTGTATTACAATCTTGGAGCCACCCTTGACTGGAAGTTTGGAACTGCTGAAAATCAAATGTCACTACATATGTTGCATTTTCGGGGAAAAGCCTCATGTACAAGGTTGTCTTAGTTGATAACTTACAAATGTCCCAACTCATGTAATAAGATTCTTCTAACAAGAAGTCCAAAATAGGATTACGAGTCACCAACATTAAATACTGCACTACTTTTGTGAGTTGGTAAACCTGCTTGGTGATTGTTTGTGATCTAGAAACTTCACATTTTTCTTCTAAGTGTACTTAACTTTTTGATGGCCATTCCATTGTAGAGAATCTATGAACTTTTTCTCACGACCCTAGCCCATCCCTGAAAGTGTTAGTCACAAAAAAGGCCATTTTAAATTAAACATCTCATTAGCAAATGACGAAAAGGGACACAAGTTACAATTAGCGGAAGCACAATCCCATTTATTACATTACGTCAAAAGTTACATGTGTACACAAGGATCTTACAATCTAGAACCACTCAGAGCTGCACATATTTATAAAGTTTAACACGCCACTTATAATTATTACAAGTGAAAAGTGTACAGAGAGTTCAACTTCCCATCTACAAGTCACCATTTACATAACATGTCCAAAAAGGTACCGCGTCATCACATTACTCATTACCTGAAAGGTGGAAAATTACATAAGTCAAAGTTCGTATGAATGACTAATACATAAATTGATAAACGACATGCTTTTCATGGACAATGATAAAAACATCTCGAAAGGAAGTTCATTTCATAATAACATAGCTTTATAATGCACATTTTCATATCAGGTGTCACCGGTTGTGGACACGCTTGGACGTCTTTGCGTTATCCCATATCATGTCATATTCATGTCTTGCTAGCCTTTTAGCACTGTACCCTAGTAAGCTAGGACGTGTGAGGATGCCATTAATAGATATTTAACATATCCACCTTTCATTAATATT
>BPLS01029712.1:0-20373 GCA_019656275.1 Rhododendron kiyosumense | reverse complement strand
ACGACATCGTTTGGGGTAAGTTGGGAATGCTGTCTCGCTCCTCCCTCTTCTCTCTCTCTCTCCCCCTTCTCTACAATACGCCTGTCTCTGCGCAATACAAACTACAACTCTACAACTACAAGCACTGAAGCCAATCGCTTCGCTATAAACCCTAGGACTCTCCCTCTCTTTCTTCTGCGGTTCTCAATCCTTCACCTGGAGAAGTGGATAAGCGCTTGAGGAGAAGAAGAAGAAGACGACAAGTTGATTTCTCGACACTAAGGTCTCAGAATTTGGGCTTTTGTTTTGAAATTTGAGATTCTGTTTCTGTTAGTGATTTTTTCAGATTCTGTTTTTTTTCAGATGAATAAATTGTGAATCTGTTCATTTTTAGATGATACTGGTGAAGAACGATTCTGTTTTCTGATTTTTAACCTTATTTCTAATTATTGGAGTGAGCCTAAGAGCAACGAAACTGAAATAACCGAACTGGTTCGGTCCGCGGCCACATATTAGCCTGATTATAGTTTATTTCAGTATCTGATCATAATAGATATTGAAATGGCAACTGATTTTCAGGTTCCTATTTTGCAGATTTTCAGCAGTGTATATGATGCTGGACAGCGTGTTTTAGCGTTATGTCTGACTGGCGATACAACACTTGCTCAAAGAAGTGAGAGTTTTCAATGGTACTTTCTGATTTTTAAGCAAAGATGTAAACTTCAGAACTTCTCATTACGTCAACTATATATTTTGTGGAGTGGAATAAATAATTTGTTAAAGCCAACCCTGCTGCCCCTACCTTGAATAAATCATCGTCTGTCACATGCATATAACTGCCTCATGTGCAACTATGATTCAGATTCATCCTATGTAGTGACAAACTTTTTAGTGGTTCATGCGCCAAAGTTTATACGTGGCAATTACAGTGTGTAATACTATGTCATGCACTAAAGTTATGTGCAGGAGTTTTTGGGGGTTCGTCCTGTGTTGTCTTTCCCTTGTTTGTTAATTCTTTTACAAGTCATCATAGATATTGCTCAATCTATTATCCTAGATTGTTTGTTTATGGAATGTTGATCATTGGCTGATTAATAATATAGGGAAGCGAGCGAACCAATGTATTTGTTGGTTTGATTTCCTTCCCTTTTTGTTTGGAAGGGGCCTCTATACAACTCTATTTATCTTATGTACTCAATAGTCTATTTTGCTTTTACGAATAAAGGATCTATGCCGCGAACAATAAGACCATTTTTCTTTGGCATTGAAGAATACTAGAGATAGATGATACAAATTTAGTGGCGGATGCAGGATTTGTACTCAGCAGGGGCCCGAATCTTATGTATTTCTACATTAGTACAAAAATAAAACTCCAAATATATTTGCTACTATCTAGTTCTGAGAATGAGATAAATTCATGTGTATATACCTAACCCCAATTCAATATGACCAGAAAAATGGTTGATAGCTTCAAATCTTAGGAGGCTTTTTAACACATGTATAAGAACTTCATGAACTTTTTTTTCCCTCGAGACACTTGTAGGGGCGATCGTATAGAATTTTTCCACATTAACCTAAAAAACTAGTATAATTAATGGGAGTATTTCAAGTTGTGCAGGCCTGGGGACCCCCTAGCCCCCCCTTGTGTCCGCCCCTGGATACAATATAGGGCTGTAGTGATAGGGAGACTTGGCCAAAAATCCCTCATATTTGCATTTTTTGAGCTCAAGGACAAGCACCTTTTGCAATCAAAACATAAGGGAAAATGTGCCTATGAAAGTGCCTAAACTACTAAAACCCTATAATAGGAAAGTGCACCCTAAAACCATATGAAAGTGCCTAAACATGTTTTGGCCTTATGGTTAAAAAAAGTAAAATACTCAAAAAAGTTTAAAGGACCTCCACTGAAATCTATTTTGCTGGCGTCCTTCCCCTAAATGATAACTATTTTACCGTCCTTATGGCTAATTTTCCCTAATCAATCAATATAGTTGTTTTTGGATTCATGGTTGGCTGGTTGAACTTTTTTTCTTCTCTCACCGCTTAATCGTCATGATTGATGCTGTTGCCATCAGTATCATTAATCGACATGTTCTTGCTTCTTCTTGCTTTTGTTGCTATTATTGTTGGAAGGGTTGTATTGGTTGTGTCTCGGAATATGGGGGACCTTGTAATTTTGGGTTATTGACATGTAGGTTTGTGACTGTGGAGTCTGGAATCACTTGGAATTGAACATGGAAGATTTTCGTAACAGTATGGGGACTAGGATTTGGTTTGTCTGTCATAGGGAACCCAGGGAGTGTAGGAACTGTGCAGAGAGTAGAACATGCTTGTAGAGACATTGGTGAGACACAGCACCTTCGCGACGATTGAGTGGAGAAAAGGGCATAGTTTCAGGGCTCGCTGTTTGGTGTCAGGATTTTGGTGTGACGATTGAATCGAGAGAAGGCATCCGGCATAATTTCAGGGCTTGTGGTTTAGTGTCTGGATTTTGGTATTCTAGTCTCTGTTTGTTCACTCTGTGGTGTATATTACTATATTAGATTTCCTCTCGCCTGTGGATGTAGCCTTTGTTATTAGGTGAACTGCATAAAATCTCTTGCATGAGTTTTTCCTTTGGTGTGTGTGTGGACATGCGTGTGTTTCTGTTCACTTTCTTGAGATATTGGAAACTTGCTATCAGATCTTACCGTTGGCTGTCCGAACTCATGGTGGTACATTGCAGAACTATAGGATATTTTGTCTCCCCTGCCAATCACAAATCTACTTGCATAGGGAAAGAGATGAGAGGTTACGATGGTTGATTGCAGTGGAAGAGGAAAAGGGAAAAATTGTTTTTTGCTATTATCTGTTGCAACAATGGCATCCAATGAAGGAATTGGCTTTTTTCCGTTGAAAACATTTCAGGGACATCATAATTGTTTGGCTGTTCATTTGGACTTTGACTTGGTCAAAGAGGACTCCAATGTCACTGGCACTTGAATCATGGAAAGAAAGTTGTTGATATAGAAATTTTCTTTTAAAGCGGTCTAGTTATATCACATTTAATTTCAAGACAAAGGTTAGGTCCTGTGGATTGCGGTCAACATTTATCGGATGTCAGAATGGATTAGCAGAACTAAACAGATTCACTGTTGATCGTGGTTGATCAAAAGTGATCAGGTTAGATTGCCGGGTGATCAAATTCAATGGTGGTCTGGAGCATCTGGTTCAATTAATGGAAAAGACCAAACATTTGCTGGCAGAGTCCCAATCAGACAACCATTTTCTAATCACATCACACAGCGATTTCCTGATTGGTAATCAATATTGGTTTTTTGAAGAATGATGTGATAGGTGGAGCTACTACCAACTAACAGACAAGTAGTATGGGTGGACCACATCCACAGGCAAAGCATATGGGTGAACTAGGAGAGCAACAGTTGCTACAATGCTCACAGAATCTGCTCTGGAGTATGCAGAAGCAACGTTTGGCATGAGAGCGTAGATTAGTCTTGTAAGGTACCCTGGCAAAATGAGTCATTAACAATTGTTGTGTGTTCACAACAAAGCTCTGCGCAGAGAGCTAGATCTTTCACCTCCAGGTTCAGTTAGTGCCGCTGATCTTTCCGATTGTGCATGCAAAATGAAGACAGGTGAAGTTGCAACTGGCATCCAAGTGAGTTCGCTCCTTGTGAACATACAACAATTCTTTGACTCATTTTGTGTAGAGGTCCAGTTGACACGTCTGTTTTTGTGTAAAAAAAGAAGCTTGTGAATATCTAGACATTACTTTCTCCAGGCAATTTGACTGCTCATGATTTGCGAATCTTTGTGAGTTCAAAGATGTAAAACCCTCTTTAGTATGTATGGCTCCCCCCCCTAGGGCACAATCTTGTTGGTATTCAACTTGAAAATTAGCTTATTGTGCATCCTAGTGAGTTCGCTCCTAGGTTTACTTGCATTCAGGAAAACAAAGAATATATGAAAAGTGGAAGGATCTAAAAGACCTGTTTACCTATCCACAAAGAAAGCAGAAGAAAGTCAAAAGCAAAATAGTTAACAGTGAAATGTTTATTAAAAAATCTTCATCCAGTAGAAAACCAAATCAAAATAGTCCCGTGGCCGAAAGCTCATCAAAGCCGTGTTCGTGTATGTGCACCAATTTGTAATGCCTATGAAGCAATAATCCCTACATGTAGTTATATCTTGGTTAGTTGGTTTGATAATTATCTTGTTTCAATTTGCATTTCGCCTCTGCCATAGTAGGATTATGTGATCCCATTTGTGACAATGATTATTTTATTTTTTCCTTGAGTACTGAATACTCCCAGTTGTAATGAAATGGAATTTAGGAATTCGTAATTGTCTTATGATTTTGTTTCCCTCAATGTTCAATTTGTTTATTTATTGGAGGAATAATAGAGGAAAACGTTGATTGATTTGATATTTTGTAAATATCTGTGTTGACCATGTCATGCTTGAGCAGTCAGCCCAAAAAGGGTTGGTCAGATGACCCACCTATAGTGACAATGTCACACCATGATATTCCGCGCCAACTTCTGAACATGCCGTGACTGTGTGGTCAGCGTGCTGGCCTGGCTCAATCCAGTTGACGTGTCTATTTTGTGTAGAAAAAGAAGCCTTGTGAAAAAATAGACATTACTTTCTTTGGACAATTTAACTGCTCATGATCTGCGGAATCTTTATATTCAAAGAAACAATAACCCTCTTTAGTATGTATACGGCCCCCCTAAGGCACAAACTCTGCATTGGTATTCAACTTAAAAAGATTGATCTTATGATGCATCCAAGTGAGTTCCGCTCATAGGGTTACTTGCATTAGGAAAAACAAAGAGAACATTGCAAAATAGAAGGATCGAAAAGACCTTTTTCTCTAGCAACAAAGATGGTGGAAGAAAATCAAAAGCAAACTACTTACCAGGAAATGTTGTAGCGAAAGACCAAATTTAAATCAGTCCTTTGGCTTGAGGCTCTTCGAAGCCATGTTCAGATAGGTGTCCTCCCATGTAATAATGCTATGTTTAGGTATGTATCCCCCTATTCATAATGCCCTTTTGATTATCTATTGGAAGAGCAATAGAGGAAAAAAGGATTGATTTGATCTTTTACATCCATCTGTGATGTGCATGCCATGCCCATGCCGTCGGCCCAAAAAGGGCAGCTTAGACGACCACCTATTGCGACAGTGTCGCGCTGTGCTGGCAGATGATACTCTGCGCCTACTTCTAAACATGCCATGCCTGTGACATAAGTGTGCCAGCCTAGTCTGGCCCAATCCAGTTGACACGTCTATTTTGTTTAAAAACAAGAAGCCTTGTGAATATCAAGAAATTACTTTCTTCCGATGATTTGACTGCTTGTGATTTGCGGATTCTTTAGGAATTCAAAGAAACAATAACCCTCTTTAGTTTGTGTAAGGCCCCCCTAACGTTGAAAAAGATTTTGGCAGATTACGAAATGTCCAATTGTCCAAAGAAAGTAAGTCTTCAATTGGTATAAACCCCATAAACGCTTAATATCTTCATTGGTACTCTGCTTAAATACGAAATAGTATTGTGCATCCAAGCGGTTTAGTTCCTAGTGTTACATGCACTTGGGACAGCAAAGAATGCATGGAAAAATTGAAGGACCTAAATGGCCTTCTGTGTAGAGATCAACAAAGAAAGCAGAAAAAGTAAAAAGAGAAAAACCAAAATCAAACTCATGGCCAAAAGGCTAAACAAAAAGCCATGTTGAGGTATTTGTTCACCATTGTAATGCATCAAACTTTCTTCAAGTTGAAAAAGATTACACAGATTGTGAGCTGTAAAATGTCTGTAGAAAGTAAGTCTTCAATGGGTATAAACCCCATATAAGCCTAAATCTTCGTTCGGATTCAGCTTAAATACTAAATCTTATTTTGCATCCAAGCTAATTAGTTTCTAGGGTTACATGCATTTGGGAAAGCAAAGAATGCATGGAAAAATTGAGGGGTCTAAATGCCCTTCTGCTAACCGATCGACAAAGAAAGCAGTAAAAGTAAAAAGCGAAAAGTTTAACAAGCAAATGTTTATTGGCAAACCTTCATCTAGCGAAAGACCAAATCGAAATCAATTGATTGGCCGAAAGGCCCATCGAAGCCATGTTCAGGTATGTGTCCATCGCTGTAATGCGTATCTATCAATCTCATCCTAAAATGCAGATATATCTCATTTCGAGGAATATGTGCTTTCAATTTGCATTGAACAGGAATTAATGATCAATGTATATTATGACTGTAGGATTGTGTTGAACAGGTATTCATGGTCAATGTATACTGCGACTGTAGGACTGTGTATTTGTAAGAGTGATTTCTTTTTTTTTTTCTGCAACGACTGTATAATTCACTGTTACTGGTGTCACAGTGGTACTGAAACAAAACAAAGTAATGTAGGAATTTCTACTCGATGATGATTTTCTTTCCTTCAATGTTCAATTTGTTTATTGGTTGGAGAACTTTGTTTTGGAGCAATAAAGAAATAAAAGATTGTTTTGATCCATGCTTGAAAAGGGTGTTTATAGTGTTGGTGTTGTTTTGTTAACATACTTATATTTCAAAACTTACTTGACTATGCAACAATGTACCCTATCAAGACATGAAAAGATTATGCAGCAATGTAAAGGATGAAAACTGAACTAGCACAACAAAGATGAGCTTCCAGATTCACGCACACGATGAAAATGAACCTCCAATGTGAAAAATAGCAAGAAGTGAATCTTTTCCCTTAGTGTGTGCTATTTAAAGGTGGGATAATCTAATGTAATAATCATATATCTGTTTTTTGGTTCTACCCATCCGACTTGGAGATGCCCATGTGGCTCATTACTTTCTTTCCTGGATCGCTCCTTGGGTGAACTATTGATGCCATCCTTGTATAACAACGCATGCCATGATCATGCATCAGAATTGAATAGTAGATAGTCACATTTGGTATGGCAGCGTAGAGGTATTTTGCATGTATGTTTTTATTGATTTAAGATGCGAACTAGTTCTAATTGCTCACGGCACTTAAAGAGAGATTAGGAGCAAATTTACTTCTATCTTTAAACTAAAAAGAAGCCAAAACTAAAAGAAACTAAGACAACCATTTGAGATCATAAGAAAATAGAAGTGAGAGATGCAGAGCACAATACATGAGATGCACATATCTCTAAGAAAATCCTACAGCAAGGTGACTCCTGGCCTACCTTGGATGAAGATTGTCTAGACGTCTTTAAGAAGTGTCAAAGATGTCAAACTCATGCTGACCTTATTTTTTGTAATAGTAGTAGATAAAAAACTTCTTAAGAAAGGGAATCAATCCACTATCAATGTTAACAAGGTTCTTGCTTCCATTATTTTTTCATATTCTTATGGTTATTATGAAAGCTTCTATCTTTCAGAAGAGTGTATGGCTTTAAATCATACCATGCCTTCAATAACACGCCGGAGAAAATGCTATGTTTCTTGTCATGGAGAGTGGCATTATTGTTCTATGAATTTGTCTTATTAGTATTGCTAGGACTTATTAGAGCAGATGAGTAAGAGTAACAAGATTACATGTTTTTTCAAGGTTCAACTACCAGAAGGAGTGTTACCATTCGTATATATCAATCAGAATGATTTCTTGGGCCGAAAGTAAGTGTTTTCTTTTCCTCCTGTTGATGTTTTTGTTTTGTTTCATTGCAGAATACAGTTTTGGTACTTTTGTTTTGAGAAAGGATTGCTAGTTAGAGACATGTCCTCCATTCGTCAATACTTATTGTTAGAAACTAGACTCTTGCAATGTAACATTTTTGAATGGCTTTTAACGTATGGCACTGATCTATAATGCCGATCTTTATTGAAATAGACACGTACTCCTAAGTCTTTCCTATTTACATATTCTTTTCTGTTTCAAGATCATAGTTATTAACAGCAAGAGGTGCACTAAGGCGCAAAGGTATGTTGGGTCTAGGCGTGAGGCGCACTTGAAGAGAGAAAAAATTTCAAAAACTTAATATAATAAGACAATGAAGTTTGGAAAGTTAATGTAAAAAACTGATAAATTCACTTACCAAATGCTAAAACGTCAAATTTAATGACTTCGCTTCTCCTTGGAATCTGGTATGCAAACTCAAGAAAGCTATTTATGTTACGGCCTCCGGCCGAGAGATATCATTTGGTTTGAGTCGTTCACTGGGAAATCGACATGGTGTACTGATGTGTGAGGATCGTTTAGCCTTTAGGTTAAGAGGAGTTACATTTTTTCCCTTTAGATTTAAATTAGGTGCGAATTGAAAGGGGCTAACCAGGCGCACGCCTTGCGCTTGGTTGCCTAAGCCTCACCTTTATCATGTTGGCTCTCCTGGACCCCCTCTAGGTGCCAAGAGTGAGCCTTGATCGTAGGCACGTGCCTTTTATAACTATGTTGTAGATGTTAAAAAATGTGGTTATTCACTCGCAAACAGTTCAAGAATTTGAGTCTACCATTTAAAGCTTTTAAAAAGTTTTTGATTTGAAGGTGGAGAAATAGTTGTGCATTTGTGCTCATTTTGTGTGTGTTAATTGGCATATCCTGGTTATTGAGATGGTTTGCTTGCAATAAGGTAGCTGTTTGCTTATGCTATTATACATAGAAAGTTGGCAGTTTGGTTTATGATGAGCTTTTGTTTTTTGGGGGGTGGGGGAGGGGGTTAAGGTTTATGATAGGCTGGAGTTTGATATTGCCATCATCCAAATGGATGATTTATTATTATTATTGTACTTGCGGTACTGACTATGCCCAATGGTAATTTGTATGTTTTAGACACAAAAAGTTGAAAGAAGAGGACATTGCCATTTGTGAGTGCAAGTATGATGCCAATGATCCTGACAGTGCATGTGGGGAGAGGTGCTTGAATGTTCTGACCAGCACTGAATGCACGCCTGGCTACTGCCCTTGCGGTGACTATTGCAAAAATCAGGTGAAGATGAGGTCATCTCGCGTGTGTTTGTGAATGTGAATGGGCTAGTATCTGTACTACTGCTTATTTTGTTGTACTCTGTATGATTAAATATCATTATCAGATACTTATTATTGCGGAATAAAGAAGATTTAAAAAAGAATCACAGGTTCCACATCTTGATTTTACGTAGAAGTCCCGCTAGATTAGTAGCTTTTGATTTGAGAATGGATATACTCCCTCCGTCCCAATTTACTTGTCACTTTTTGGAGTTCGTGCCACTTTTCAATTAATTATATCTTGTAATTTATAATATTTTAGGCAATTTTGAAAATATTGTATTATAGAACAAATCGAGATCTATCAAACAAGATCCATATTGGATATAAAATTCATTACCAATTTAAAGATATAACTAATTCTTTTTTCCGGTTGGAATAGAACTGTGACAAGTAAATTGGGACGGAGGGAGTACTAAATACTTATTTCTCTGAAAATTCCCTTGTTGATCCCAAGGTCAAAAACTCGACTTCGTTAGAGAGTCTCTGACTTTGTGCATTTGTGGAATATGTGTCTTCATTTGACCTACATTTATGTATTGGAAGTAGTTGTTTAGTATTATAATGGATGATATTTTATGGATACACCCTTGCTAGGCATTGTGACTTGCTATGCTCAGGAATAGGTGTTGGGTATGGCCATTTGTTTTTTGATCAGCAAAAAATGATTTTATTAATCATTGAAACAAGTTACAAATGATTAAAGGGATCTGAAGATAATGGCATCATGGAATTTTGGCAAGTCAATTCTATCAAATCCTTCGTACCTCCCTTTAGTCTGGTCGTAGAGCATTTCACCTCACTTTCGTATGAAGTTATGCTGCTCACCCTCATGTGGTGTCAGATTAAAGTGCTGCCAGTTAAGTTAATGAAACTGTAACATACACGCTGAAACTGAGAATGGGCCTCAGAAAAGTTTAAGTCCAGGTAAATTTGATGACAATAGACTAACACTGTGTCAGTCCCTCATTTGATATTGGAGCTTCCTATACTATTGTTGATTTATGTGTATAATGGTCTACAATAATAAATTCTGTAAAGGGGGCATCTTTGGGCCAAATTTTATTTTTTTTTGTTTAATTCTGTTTCCGTAGTTGCAGTAGGGCAGATTGAGAGAAGTACATCTAAGAAAATTGTTGGTTTTGTTGGAAACTTGGAATATTGGCAACACGTTGCCTAAATCGTTTTGATGATCCCTAGATCTCCAAACAATGTCCACTGATACATTTCACACACATTGATGGTCCACCGTAACACATTGATTTAATGTCTATGGTGTTATGTGGAACATTAGTCATGGGAATGTCCTTGATTCAAAGTGGGAGTCCTACTACAGTAGTTATCTTTAGAGTTAGCTATCTTTTGAATTAAGAATAAATATACTAAAATATTTCAGTGGGAGTCCTACTACAGTAGTTATCGTTAGAGTTAGCTATCTTTTGAATTAAGAATAAATATACTAAAGTATTTGTTTCTCTGAAAATCCCCTTGTTGATCCCGAGGTCAAAAAACTCAAGTTCATTAGAGAGTCTCAGCCTTGTTTATGTGTTTGTAAAAATGCGTTTTTCATCTAAAACGAATGACTGACCAAAAGGATGATTGGCCATCAAAAGGACCTTTTTTGCAAATCTCAATTTTCCAGTAACAACAAATGCAACAGCAAAAGTACGTGCCTGGTAGTGTTGGCCAAACAACTTAAACCCTGTTCCTTTCATAGCATAAGGGGGGGAAAAGAAACAGAACAAATAAATTTCAATAGGATAAACCAGTCTTTAAACCTCACCAAAAAATAAATGAAGAAATGTTTAAACCTCTCCACAGATAAATGAAGAACAAGAAGATTTGTAAGAAAACCTACAAAAATGAGAAAATTCGTTCAAAAAATCATGCCAAAGTTTGGGGCATTCTCCAAGTCGATGTCACCTCCTCATATTACTACAGAAGCCAAAAAACAATTCACAGCTAATGGGGAGAAAAAGGAAGAACATGCTAAGAACAAATCTAAAACAAAAACTTTTTTTCGAAAATTGAACAATAGTGTACCTTTATTTTTGATAAACCCATGAGTTAATGACCTTCAGGAAAGAGAAATTGAATTAGTAATAATCCATACGTAAACGACAATTTCTATATTTTACCTCTGACGTTTGCTTCATCAATGGACAACCACGAGCCAAAAAATGCTTAATTACTAAAGGCGCTTTGCACACACCTTTGAAACTCACTTCCTAAATTGCCTACGCAACCACTGACCACCATTGCTAATGGTTGCATTGCAAAGAAGAGCAGTAATGGAGGCAGAATCTTGGGCTAGGATTTGATTAGTCGGATTTCAGGGCAAGGGAGATGGGCCCGATGGTTGTGGAGTTACAACAATTCACTGAAGTCATCATCGGAGGAGGGGTAGGGACGCCAAACGTGTATCTGGAGAAAGAGAGGGGTGATCAGATCCGGCCCTTAATTTTGACAGTCAAGCAGTCAAACGGTCAGAATTTAGACAGCACAATCGAATAAGGCGTATTTCACACTCCAGATCTAATCCCCTGTTAGAGCAGTAGGTTGAGCACCCATAACATTTCTTGACTGTTGGATTCATACTCAAACTCATCTCAGCTGTTAAAACCTTCCAAAATTAATCTAGACCATTGAATATCAATCCAATGGCTGAAAGTATGTAAAATTCAAAAAACTTGAATTGTTTTATTATAGATAGAGATGCATGATTTTTTTTTTTCTTGCATAGATCCTTGCCAGGTACTACAACTTGGTATGCCAGGAATAGGTGTTGGTTATGGCTTGTCCTATTCAAAGTTTCAATGGTATGCTATTGCCTTTGTAACCTTTTACCTCAGGCCATGGTATTTTGGTATTTGGTCATTCTATCGATTTTACAAAATTTAAAGGATAAAATCGTATCCTTGTTACCTTCCTTTTCAGTTGGTGGTGTATAGAGGTGCGATGTGGCGGATTATCTCAAAATGGATGGGGACATGCTGATGTGGGATATTTTTCTTTGTAGGGAGGTGCAGGATTGGTAGTTGGACGAGCTATTGACCCTTTTGGGTAATTTATATGGTATGCGGGGCTTGGGGACGGGGCAGGATTCTTTGAGGCGGATTCCAACGGCAAATGGGGCTTTCAATGTGAAATCATTTTACCGAGTCTTGGTTGGAGGTACTAACATATGCTTTTCCTAGATGGCCATTTGGTGAACTCGTGCTCCAAACAAGACTGCTTTCTTTGCATGGTGGACGGCTAAGGAAAAGATTCTTAGCGTAGATAACCTTATTTGGCGTTGAAAGCTTATTGTTAATTGGTGTCCCATGTGCTTGAGTGATGGAGAATCAGAGGTTCACTTGTTTATTCATTGTATTTGTCTGGTTGCGAGGGAACTTTGGGCTACGATACTTGTATGGTGGAGTATGCCTCGGGCTTTTCCATGTTTCCATGTTCGATAGTAGAGCTAATTCAAGAAAGGCGTGGGGCTAGAGTGGGTTGACGAGGACGGAAGCTCTGGATTTTGATCCACTTTGCTTGATGTGGCTTATTTGGAGAGAACGGAATAATAGATATGTTGATGGATTGGGAGGCCTATATGTAGGGTTAATAGTCTTTTCCTTTTTAGTTTGGGTAGCTGGGAGTAGAGGGTATGCCATACTGCCCTTGACCAATTTCTCGATATGATAGATACTTTGGGAGTATAGAGTGGAGTGTAGTGCCATACACGCTGAATTGAGAGTGGGCCTCAGAAAAGTTTAAGTCAAAGTCAAATTGATGAAAATAGACAAGCATATCCTTGTCATCTTTGTCTACACTTCTCTAAATTCCTAGCCAATCTGAAATTCTTATTATTATGAAGAAGAAACAACTCCCTCGCCCACACAATTTGCATATCCAATGAAATTGCAGCTTTTCTCTACTCAAATTGACCTCCTACTATTACTTTGATACCAATACTTAGGGCTATGTAAGACCCATGAAACTGTGAACTTGTTTTATATGTTCATAACTTAATTGACTTAAAGGGTCTGTTTGTTTGACCGGATATGCACATCGGATTGGACTATATGTCCAAGGTGACCAATGGTGTCTTGTGTTAAATATTTAAAATCCGGATTAAACATGCCTCGGATGTGTTTAAACATACAATACAGGTTAGGGAAGATTTTGTTTGTATTGCTCTAATGTTTGGCTATTGCGGATATCCATTTCTCGGAAAGAGTCTAAAGACAGGAGTTACAATACTTGTTTTACTCAAGTTTCCCTCTCACTGATGTGGGATATAGTGTGTTAGACCAACACCTGAGCCCCGCCTCCCCTGGCCATGGTTTTCCCGTGGCTAGCACTTTGGTGAGTTCCCAATTCCCATGCTTTTTATTACTTTAATAATGTGCATTCAAGCTGTATGGCAAGATTTTCAGCTATTACACTTACCAAGCGTTATATTTTTAACTTTTCCTCGATATGCTTGTTATATTGGCTCTTTTCGCCTGTTATTTATGTATTTATATTGGGTGTAAATTTAAGACTGTAAAAGTTTTAGAAGTATGATGGTTTCTGTGGAGCCGCTGAGGTTCCAATTCCTCATGTTTCATCATTATTTGTGTACAGAGGTTCCAGAAATCTGAGTATGCCAAAACAAAATTTTTTAAGACTGAAGGACGTGGGTGGGGCCTTATAGCTGATGAAAGTATCAAGGTAATTACTCTCTAGCTGCATATGATATAATCTAGAAGAGATCAGTTATCTCCTGGTTTAAGGTTAGTTGTAATAATTTCGCTGGTAAGTGTCTTTGTAATCAAACACAACAAATTATCTCTGGTATGTGTGCTGAATACAGATGTTTATCCAGTTTACCATTTCTTAACATTTTATTTCAAAACCGATAAGAGAGTGGGTTCTGCTATGATCTCATTTGCTGATTTTATAAGGCTTGAAATCATTTTGTACATTTCTAACTGGGCAGGGCTCAATCTTCAATTAATTAATAGCTGCTTGTCTGTGTTATTCAAAATGATTAGGCCGGACAATTTGTTATTGAATATTGCGGCGAAGTAATATCATCAGAAGAGGCACAGCAAAGGTCCCAAGCTTATGAAGCTCAGGGTAGGTCATAGTGTCATACAATTATGAGAGAGAGAAGGTTGTACTACGATAACAGGAAACTGATTCTACAATTTTTTGTGGTCTGAAGCAGGTCTCAAGGATGCATATATAATTTCTCTCAATGCCAATTCATATATTGATGCAACTAGAAAAGGCAGCCTTGCTAGATTTATAAACCACTCATGGTAAGTCACTGAAATGATATTACAAGAATCAAGGAATAGTCACTGGAATAGCGATCTTAGCTGGGATTGACATATAGGTTTGGTGTTGCAGCGAACCAAATTGCGAGACGAGAAAGTGGACAATTTTGGGGGAAATAAGGGTGGGTATATTTGCAAAGCAAGATATTTATGTTGGAACTGAGTTGGCATATGATTATAATTTTGAGTGGTATGGTGGTGCTAATGTTCGTTGTCTGTGTGGAGCACCAAAGTGTTCGAAGTTTCTAGGCGCAAAGTCTCCCGCTTTCCTGGTGAGTTCAAAGTGAGAAGTTTTAATAAATCTTATTTGACATGCAATGAGTCATGAAAGACAACTGAAAATGAATTTATGCAAACTGCTAATGCTGTTTTTTTGGGTTCTTGTCTAATTGAGTCATGACAGACAACTGAAAATGAATCTTATGCCAACTGCTAATGCTGTATTTTTGTGTATTTTTGGGTTCTTTTCTAAGAGGCTTGGTGCTTTCCTACACTGTTGATTTTGTTCTCTATATTTCTTCATTATCTTCCTCTTTATTTATGGTAATTTATTTTGGTTTAATCAGGAGTCATCCCGTTCTCTTTTTTTATTTTGGTTTAATGTTGTTCTACTTTAACAGGAGCACAATCATGTGTGGGAAGAGGGGGATGACAGGTAAGTGGGTGCGCATTTATAGATTACAAGCAGCTTGAGTCTTTTCACTTGCACTTTGTACTGGTGTTATTGAAAGTCTTTCCACAAAGTTTCTGTTAATTTTAGTTCCGTATGGATGGCAGTCAGCCAGTCACTCTATATGAGTTCTTTAAGAGCAAAAAGTTGAAGACAGTCCACTAGATTGGCGAAGGACAACAAGGATTCAATACGCAATACTGACCAATTAATCATATGCTGTTGCCTCCACAATTTCTCACGGGATTTAGTTAATATACTAATCTCTCTACGTCATGACTACCATGATAGATGAGTGAGCAATGAAAAGCACTCCAACTCAAAACCAATTGGGATGAGTGAAGAGGCTGCTGTTTGCACGTGCAAAGATAAACAATGGATCCATAACATAGTGATCACAACGAACAACGAAACGATACAAGGTGTGCTTAAGGCACAAACAACGGGGTAATTAATCAAGAGTCTTGTCCAAAAGCCTCCGAAAGCCTAGCTCTGATGCCATGCTAAAACATCCAACTCAAAACCAATTGGCAATGAGAAGAGAGGCCGCTCAAGCTCATATGCTAGTTTTCGAGGTGATAATTAGCCTAGTTATGATATCATGTTAAAGCATCCAACTCCAAACCAATTTTGAATGAGTGGGAGGCCACCGAGGCTCATAACATCAATCACTGATTGTCATCCTATCATCATTTACTTTTATCCTACTTTTTGGAGTGCATGAATCTGGATATGAATCATCACTTGACTAGAGCCTTCAGACCTATGCAGATAGGTGACTTTTGCTTTTGGGTCACTCAGTTGTTTCAATAGTATTACTTCTTCAAGTACATCAGACTGCACAAAATTACTACAATATTGTACAAGTGGTGTGCTCTTTCAAAAGGGTGTGTTGGCATGGATAGATTTTGGCTGTGGGACAATAATATAACGGAAAACATGAGCTTTTCAATATCATATTATCAACAAAATATGTGGCATGGATTTTGATTCCAAACTTCCTTTCATGCCTATTGGGGGAGGATCTACTTAACACGAAACATAAATTCCAATATTCATGGATCCAGTCCTTGAGGTGGACTGAAGTTTTTCCTTGTCATTAAAATGTCTAGAATAAATTTCAGCTGTGTTCTTTTCGTACCGTGGTTTTCAAAAGACTACTTCAATGATTACTAGAAAAAGAGAAGAATTATATATTGAAATCTTGATTAATGTATTTACAAGAGAGGGGTATATATACCCAAGAGAATGAAACATAAAAGGAAAGAAAATAAAATCAAAGTACTAATATTATGGGATTGCATATCAATCAAATCCCTAAGAATTTATGTCAACTATCAAGCCGAATATCCAACACACCCCCTCAACCTGGAGCAAAGATATCGATCATGCCAAGCTTGTGAAGAGTGGTCTTGAGAAGAGATGGCCCTATTGGTTTGGTAAGAGCATCAACAGCCTGTTCAGCGGATGGAACAAACTTAGTAACAATAATTCGCGATCTCACTTTTTCTCTAATGAAATGAATATAAACTTTAATATGCTTTGTTCTTTCATAGAGGACTGAATCAGAGGCTAACGTAATAGCTGACTTGTTATCATAGTATAGTGTAGAGGGGGAAACCTCAATTCTGCAAGAATGGAGTGAAGCCACAAGATTTCATAGGATACCTGGGCCATTGCCTTGTATTCTGCCTCAGCGGAAGATCGAGAAACCACAGATTGTTTTTTACTCTTCCAAGAGAAAAGATGGCTCCCATAGAAAGAACAAAAACTGGATGTGGACCTCCTATCTCTCATGGTCCCAGCATAGTCAGCATCGGTGAAGCATGAGATTTTAGGAGAATTTTTCAAATCATAGAACAGACCAGGACATGACTTAAAGTACCGCAGGATATGATACACTGCATCTAGATGAGAAGTGCGGGGGGAACGCATAAACTGGCTAACCAAACTCACTACAAAAGCCAGATCTGGTCTAGTGTTAGTTAGGTAGATGAGTCTCCCAACTAGCCGCTGATACATTGTCGTATCCGGTAAAAGATCACCAGATTTAGCGGGTAATTTTATGTTTGGGTCCATAGGAGCGGATGCAGGTCTACAGCCTATCGTCCTAGTATCTCTCAGGAGATCGAGAGAATATTTCCGTTTTGAAAGGAAAATCCCATGCCTAGAGCGAGCAACTTTTTTGCCCAAAAAGTATTTCAAGTCTCCCAAATCCTTAACATCAAAAACTGAGCTACGGTTCTTCTTTACTTGTACAATCCCTCACCTGTCATCCCCTGTCAAAATAATATCATCCACATATACAGACAGAATCACACACTGTCCCTGAGAATTCCTTCGGATGAAGCAAGTGTGGTCAAAATGACACCTTGAAAAATTCAGTGCAAGTACTACACTGAACCGAGCAAATCAAGCCCGAGGAGATTGCTTCAACCTATACAGAGATTTTTCGTAAATGACACACTTTGCCAGCATACTCTCCCTCAGCCGAAAACCTGGAGGGGGGTCCATATAAATGACCTCATCCAAATCCCCATTCAGAAAAGCATTCTTAACATCCATTTGGTGTAAAGGCCACGAATAAGAAACGGCAAGGGAGATAAGCAAGTGAACTATAGTGAGTTTTGCCACTGGAGCAAAGGTGGCCGTGAAGTCCTTCCCTGGAACTTGAGTAAAGCCCTTAACAATTGGCCGAGCTTTATACCTATCAACAGAACCATCAGCTTTTTGTTTCATAGCAAACACCCATTTGCACCCCACTGTTTTCTCCCTTTTAGGAAGAGCCACTAAATCCCAAGTATGATTTTTGGATTTTTCTGTAAGGCAACCATTTCATCCTACATAGCAGCCACCCAATGGCGACTTAACATAGCCTCTTTGATAGACCAAGGAATGAAAATAGAATCAAGCTTCCCAATGTAAGCCTGAAAAGGGACGGACAATGCACTATATGAAATATGATGCTCAATTGGGTGATTAGTAGATGGAAAACATGAAAACCAGTCAGGGGGTCAATGGTCCCTAGTGGGGTACCGCCGGGTAGGGGAGGAGAGAATAGGAGAAGAGGCCCGGTACCTTCATTCAAAGGGGATTCTTGCTCAGGGATATGTGGGCAACGATTATACACAAGCTCTGGTGTACCTGCAACAAGAGTATCCACAGTATCGAGAATAGGATTGGGCACATCCTCAATAGGAACCATAGGGGAGGAAAATTTAACAGAAGTATGATTGACAAAGAAAGGAGTATCCTCCCAAAAGGTCACATCGAGAGAATTTAAAATTCTACGAGAAGAAGGATCATAACACCGATATCCTTTAGACGTAGAGGAATAACCCACGAATGCACACCTAATGGAATTGTTATCCAATTTTGTTCGAGAAGGACTCCTATTCTGAACAAAGCAAACACAACCAAACACCTTAGCAGGGATAGAGAATAGAGGTTTTTCGGGCTGAAGAACAGAAATAGGAGATTTTCCACCCAAAATCCGACTAGGAACATGATTAATCAAGTAAGTAGCAATAAGAACTGCCATATGCCAGAAGGGTTTGGGAACATACATGCCTTGGAGAAGGCATCTCGTGACACCCATATGATGACGGTTTTTTCGTTCAGCAACACCATTCTGTTCCGGGGCATGGGGACAAGTGAGTTGCTGAAGAATACCACGTTTGTTCAAGTGAGAAACAAGGTCCCTAGTCACATATTCCCCCCCATTATCTGACCTCAGACTCCAACCACAATATTGAACTGAGTTTTAATCATGGAGAGGAATTGGCAAAAAATTTCAAACACTTAGGAATTTTTCTTTAGAAGATAAACCCAAGTGCACCTGGAAAAATCATCAATAAATGTAACATAATATCGATAACCAGAGAAAGCAGTAACAGGAGGAGACCTCCACACATCAGAATGATTTAAATAAAAAATAGCTGGAGCACGATGCATTCGAGGAATATAAGGCTTACGACAATGTTTGGAAAGCTCACATACTTCACATTTAAACTTAAATTGTTGACAAGCGGAGGAAAAAATTTTAAACATTAAACATAAATATTGAAAATTAACATGCCCCAATTGAGCATGCCACAAAGATAAGTCTTTAGAAGAAACAAAAATAGGAAAATCAAACACAGCAGAGGTGGTAGCTTGTAACACAGGATCAGGGGGTCACCAAAGTAGTATAGTCCATCACGCTCATATCTGACGCAGGAGCTAATCTGAAAAATGAATTTTTGAAGTGTCTATTTAGTTTCTAGTCAAAGTGACTTTTGATTTCTAGTCAATGTTTTTTAGTTTTTTGGTCTAAGTACTTAATATGTGTCTTAAAGTATCTAGTAAGTTGTGGTCTAGGTATTGAAAGGTCTGCGTTGGAAAATGTAGAGTATTTATTATTAGTCTTGAAGAGTCATCTTTGTAATACTTATAAATAGTTGATCTAATGAACTGAAAAGGGGAGTTTGAGTTTATGAAAAATATTATGCAAGTATTTCTTGCTTGAGAGTGAGTGATTCATCCGACAATCAAGTGTGTGACTTGGTCGTGTGAGTGCCTTCCGCGATTAGCAACGTCGAGTGATTCCGTTGCCCTCGGTGAGTGTCTTCCCGGGATTATCCTAACCTTGCAGGTTTCAGCCTGCATCAAATTGGTACCAGAGCGGTGATCCTGCCCTGCTAAGTTTTCATCCCGTGGCATTTTGAGATAAAATGTTGCACGTGAGTGAACGACCGAGGAAAGATCATGCGGGGGAAGGAATTTTTTCCGATGAAGATTTTACAATTTCACAACCATTGGTGGATTGGAATTTGCCTCCAATCTATGATGAGTACAATGAAGAAGGATTCCTAATTGTCCAAGGACATCAACATTCAGGTTCAGTGGTTTATGAGCAATGTCTTCCTAATTTCAATGCTGATAATACTTGTGATTTTGGCAACATGGTGAATTCTAAAGATTTGAAATTTGTCGGAGAGGATAGGTTTGATAACTTGAAAGGCGAAAAAGTTGACTTTTGGTCTAGCTTTGAAGTTCCAATACAGGTTGTTAATGGCAAAGTTTCAAGAGTCATGAAAGTGTTTTATTTGCTCGTTGGTCGCAAACCTAAATTCAAGCAACATCTCAGGCAAAAGCAAAGGATGGAAAGGCTCATTGGTCAACCTGTGGATCGTGGGTAGTTAAACTCGAGGTCGAGTTCTTTTGAAGAAAGGGAGTATGACGCAGGAGCTAATCTGAAAAATGAATTTTTGAAGTGTCTATTTAGTTTCTAGTCAAAGTGACTTTTGATTTCTAGTCAATGTCTTTTAGTTTTTTGGTCTAAGTACTTAATATGTGTCTTAAAGTATCTAGTAAGTTGTGGTCCAGGTATTGAAAGGTCTGCGTTGGAAAATGTCGAGTATTTATTATTAGTCTTGAAGAGTCATCTTTG
>BPLS01029708.1:0-23552 GCA_019656275.1 Rhododendron kiyosumense | reverse complement strand
ATTCGGAAAATAATTTAGCTTGGTGTTTTCCGGGATGGGGTGTGACACACATGCCTTCTTCCCTTGAATTGTTCATCTCACCAGTGGTTACCAGATTGGCTCCAGGTTTAATTAGGGAAGAGGTTGTGCAATGACAAGAGCTGGTTTTTTTTTTTTTTTTTTTTGAACTGAGATCCAAAGGTTGTTTCTTGCTATTTTCTTCTTCTTGAACTGTCGAGGTAAGAGATCTTGGCTTCGAGGCTTCTACATGTTTGGGTAAGAGAAGACAAATGGTTGGTCTCTTTTCGAAAGCTGTGTTATTTTCTATGAGAATCGAGCACTTCTGGGTTCAAAGATCTCGGTGACTTCTTTTAAACTAGTATGAACAAGTATGGATGCTCTTTTTCTTCTTATATATTACTATATGTAGTTTATATATTTGGTCAATAAAAAAAAGAGGGGGGTAAAATAGTCTCAAAAGAATCAAGCTCTCAGTAATAGTTGGGGTCTTTCTGGAATTTAACACATTTTATCATTTTGTTTCACTAACAAAAAATTTCAGCATCTTACCATTGCATTTTCACTAACAAAAAAGTTTTTACCAACAATATTTTCACTCAAATACCTAAAAACAATTTATTCACTATCGAAAACAACTTAACATTTTTCAACAACTTATTCACTACCGAAAATACCTAACAAATTTCCAACCACAAATGAAAATTTATAAATTTTTTACCATCAAAAACACCCTGTTTCCAAATCAATTTACCCATTTACGCGCATTTTGAATTATTCTATAGCCCTCAAGTTAAACGACACAATCATAGAACCTTTTGGTCAAAATTGCATGCCGGGAGCCAAAGTCTTACTTTCCGCCGTGCCCCACACAAATGCCATCTTTTTGCCGTTGGAAGATGGAGCTTGTCCAGTCTTGCCACTTTTCAAAGGCAGATTAGAGCATCTCCAACCCATGATTTTATATTGGAGATATCAAACGTTTTTTGAAGACTTATGTGGTATTTTAGCATTTCTAATTTGACATTAAAGCATTCTTTTCCAACCCTTATGCCAGATCCTTTTTATTTGGCATCAAGTTATCCATCTCCAACCCTTAATGGCAATCCTTATGTCAATCCAAACGGTCATTTTTTGAAATTTCGCATGGAGGAAGGTGGTTATCAATTTTGACAACTTTGTCATTCCCTTCAAAGCCACGTAGATTTTGACATCAAAGAAGATTGTTAGGTTGGATTGAATTTTGATGTCAATTGTTACCGTTACCATGTTCACATAAGAATTGGCATCTCTCGTTGGAGATGCTCTTATAGCTTGTTTTGAAAGCCAGTAAAACTAAGGGGACCGCTCACCTCGATACCGATTGGCATGCGGGGTTCATTTGGAGTCCCACAAAGATGATTCGAGCCATTTAATAATTCTAAAAAATAAAAACGAGTGGGCTCCATGAAAAATCAATTCAATCCAATATGAATAGGTACTCGATCTAATTTTCAATTATAATTTCCTCTCCAGGTAGTATAAACTACTTATAAAGCAATTGAAGATCCAAAAAAAAAAATAAACAAGGAAAAGGTATTGAAAGGCCTAAAGCTGCCATGTCTGGTAACGACTTTACAAACAAATGAGAGAAACCAATAAAACATTCGATCGTAAATAAACAGAATGGAAGCTAAAATCAGATTTTAACAAGGGATCTGATCGGTGAACCAAGTGATGATCTTAAACGGAAGCTTTATCAGACCCACAGCCATCTCCGCGAGGCCGACACAACAGCAGCAGCACGGGCACAAACAGCTCAACACGGTCCTGTATTTTCAAAAAAAAAAAAAACAGTTTAATATTGAAGTTTAGGAGAAAAGGGATTTAAATTTTAAAAAAAAAAAAACATAGATGCAGGGTAACTAACGTAATGCTATTAATTTAACAAAAGAAGTAATGGGTTCTGTTTTCAACTATGAACATAAAAAGAACAGAGGCAATTTTTACGATTTGGGTTCCCCTTCATCTAATCCAAAGCTGGCCGCGAAGGCCGCCTAGTCCCTGCACCAAGGCTGTAGGCAGGTCCAACACCTGAATTAAACAGACGACTACTAGGTGCCTAAGGCGCCCTTTTTCATCCACTCCTTTTTCACTCGACTAACACCTAACGATTTTGGTTAATAATTGGGTTTTCCTCAGAAATTTTATGATCAGGGTTAACTTTGCTTAATCCATTCATATGAAACAAGATATACGTACGTTCCCTCAGAAAAATAGGAAATAGTGGATAAATCAAAAAAAAAAAAACCCGAAATACTGGAAAAGTCAGAGAAGATTAAAAATCTTGCGATTTATTGGGAAAAGACGACAATTATAACTGAATAAATCGAGAAAATCGATAATGCTGAATTATGCAGGCAACTGAAAGATGAAACTGATTTTCTGGAATCTAGAAATCGTCAGGACAAAGCTTGATGAGAGAGAGAGAGAGAGAGAGAGAGAGAGAGAGCAAAGAAAAATTGAAAATCGAGAGATTAATGAGATAAGTGATTACCCCAAAACCCAGATGACAGCACCAACTAGAGAGAGAATCAATGCAACAAAAGCAAAAGGCAACCCCAACAAGAACCCTAATGGCCTGCAGCCTCCTGAATCTGATTCCACCATTCTTCAAACTTTTTCAAAAGCCAACAAGAAAGTCAATGGCCCCTCTATCTATCTCTCTCTCTCTCTCTCTCTCTCTCTCGATCTCTCGATATTTGTATGTAGAATATCTCTACGTGACTACGTCAAGTTTGTTAGCCGATCTATATAGAATCCTCAAGTACTCACAGTCCCACATTAATTCGGAGTTTGACCTGGAAAACACCCCAGCCTTCACGCCTTCCTGGCATATTGACCTGAGTACCCTTGACAATCTATGAAATATTCCGTGCTTACGGCTGAGTTGTGTGAGGGCAATTCCGGCATCTGATTTCAAGAAGCATCATCCATATTTTCGTTCCCGCGTTGCGCATTAGACTTTTGACAAATCTTACGATAGCATCTAGAACGCCAGAATATGGAAACATGAAAAACTACTAATATCCAAACATAATATAACATGTGAATGCGGACTAATTCAACCCTAATTATATTAGTGTTCATCGGTAACATCAATAATACACTTTCATAACCCCACGAGGTTGACCTGCTTGTCAAGACGTGCTCTCTTTTTAAATTTCAAGTTCGTAATCTATCGGAGTATGTATGCTAACAACCATTGTGGGGCTAAGTTTATATAGGTTTTATCTCTGGCTTCAATCAGATCTCATGCTAGTAAACGATGGAATTAGTTCTACATTAATTAGGCAAGTTGCACGTAAGTTGAGTCAACCATTTAAAAAAAAAGACATCACTTAGATTGTTCTTATATAATTTTACAGTCGTGCTAGGACCACCACATGGTGGCCACCGCACGCCGTGTGGAGCCCTGACCCAGAGTGGCCCTACACAACCTGGGGTGGCCTGTGCACTGTCCCAGACTTGCTGATAATTTTATCTAGTTGAAGTTTTCTTTGGGCCCAAAAACTCATATCCCAAATCTGGCAAAAGGATGTTAGATATACTTCCCTCAAGGAAGAAGCCCACTTTAAACATGCAAATGAAGTAGAGAAGTGCAAGGCGAAAACTGAGTCCAATATGAATAGAGTAGACATATATAGCTTGGGAAAATGACAGCCAATGACGTGTTTTGATAATTAATATTCATCAAAAACATACTAAGAATATTTGTCAATGCTAAAAATATCTTTGGCAGATATTAATTATCAAAACACGTCCTGAACCGTCATTTGACTCATTCTTCCATATAGCTTCGGTTAGGGCCCAAGCCCATGGATCAATTGAGTTGGGCTCTTAAATAAATGAAAAAACAGCTTTCGGTGATGAAAAGGGTCTCGGCGCTCTCAAGTGGGCCCAAATTTCACGTAGCTCCACAAGAATTCGAGATTAGGTTACAACAACAAAATGAGGACTACCATGCGTTCTTGTAAATTTATAATCTGAAATTTATATTGGTATTTTTATTTTTTTTAACTTTTTTTTTAGTTGTTTTTCGTAATTTTTGGAATTATTCGCTTGTCACGAGGAGACAAATCGGAAAAGTATAAAAATATTGACCGATATTGAAAATTTTTAAATAAAATGACATTTTAAACAAATAAAACAACTGTTTGATACTTTTTTCATTTTTAGTAACCTTTTTGCTTCGGTAATAATTTTGTACTTTTTAGACTCCTCTTGTGAAGACGAACAATTAATTTCAAAAAAAATTACGACAAAAAACTAAACAAAAAGTAAAAAATACCAAAATAAGTTTCAGATTATAAGTTTACAAGAACGCAGAATTTACTATTACAACTCCTTTGGAGAGTGAGAAAGGGAGAGCTCTTTCTTACCAATCTCACCATTTTGGATGAGAAAAGGGAAAGGCCGGGCAAAATATTTTTTCCTTTTTTTTTTTTTAACTTTTCTCTCCATTTCCAACCAAAATGCTCAATCCAAATGACGAATTTCACAAAAAACCATAATCATTTTCTTTTTATTCTCATGAAACTCCTCCATTCAGAGGGGTTGTTAGTGGTTACGTGCAGAGATATGACAATTATATTTCTCCGTTCGATTGATGATTACTTTGAAACAATCAATTATTGAGTACTCAAGTAGGCGGCGGTATGCGAGACAATAGCAAAAAAAGGAAAATTGTACCACAAAACTTTTCATCTTAGTTGATTTTTTGTCAAATGATAGGATAAGATTTTATAAATGACAGGAAAACTATCAGCTGCACAAAACCCACTCCTCTTCACAAAATTCACCATGACCGCATCAAACTCTCCAATGGATCGGAGGAGAAACGGCAACCAACTCCCATAAATAGAGAGAGTCTCACGCGGGGGAGAGAGTCACACAGAAGGAAAAAAAACGAAAAGCGAAAGAAAAAGAAAAAAGCAAGTACCTGCAGAATAGAGACCGACGAATTAGTACAAAGATCAATCTAATAACACGTTCTATTATTTGACTGGAAATTAATATTACCTTGTGATATCCTGCAATCAAAATTTATTTATAGAACGAAGAGATATTACATAAGTTTCCAAAGGGGGGGAAAAAAAAACCCCTTTTGTCTTTATTTGAATTGCTTGAAAAGTGTTCATGGAAAAATAAAGGTTCTTGGACATAACCCTTCACTCCGAGTTTAATAGCAATAGTTCGAAACACTTGTTTTCTCTCACTATTTCGAAAATCCAAGTGCTTAATTGGGATGCTGCCGAGCATCACCCGTAGAACGGGTGCAAAACAGTCAATCCGATCGTTCATCTCGGCGATTGACAGTTCGGATCTTAATCGAGCAATGAATAATTTAGATTTGTATTCAACGTGGAGAATGAAACGTGTTATTTCCATTGGAGGACAATTTGAATATTAGGTATCAATTCCATCAACTCCATGCAGTCTCAATGCAAAATGGAATTTGGTGGATAAAGTACCCTGGTTATAATATACTTATATAGAGTAGTCCCGAGAGTTTGTGCAGTTGGTTGGTAAGTATACTCAACACACAATTTATCAAGATTCAATTCTTTGTGAATTCCCTGGTCCCGGTCATAGTTCCAGCACGGATGGCCCATCTTTGACCGGATCAAGGAAGGGATTAGTTGATGTGCGTGTAAGCTGGTCCGGACACCATTGACCATCGAAACGAAAATAATGCATATATGGTACGAAGAATGGTAGGTTCTAGTCAAATTATAAACACCTTTTTTCGCTTGTAATTTTCAGGATCAATGTAGTACATGTTTCTGGATATGTCCTGGCTGTACAAATTGCCCTCCATCTCTGCGACCTCAAAAAGACACAATTTCCCCACCACCAAGGCACATAAGCCACTGATTGGAGATCTTTTTCCAGCACATACAAAGAACCAAATGTTAAAAGGACATGACCCAGTCATTGCACAGTGACCAACAGGGTAATGAACTTTTTGAGGCAGAAGAGTTACAAGCAGCACCAATGTACAGTAATAATCGAAGTACCCGTGAAATCCCAATCGAGCGGGGTATGGGCAGATAAAGATGGTGAAACAGACTTAACCTTTAGCAATGTTTTGAACAAAACACTGGTTGAAAATATTATTTCAAGCCTTGATTTTACATCTTTTTCTTGGTTGACTGATCATCAAAGAGAAAATAAAGGATATATATCATAGAAAAGTGATATTGACCCGAAGTTAGGAGTCTACCATGGAAAATGGAATCAGAAATGTTGCAGACCAGGACACTCAGTCTAGGAAACACAATCAACGGTCCAGACGTAAGTTTTGGTCTTTCAGAAAAGAGTTCTGAATCGTTGATTGAGCTTCCTGAAAGATTTCCTGTTTTCTCTATCTTGAACTATAAATGAATTTGGGATATACCCAATTGGGCTTTAATTATTGGGGTTAGGGGTGTGGGCCGTGGGGGTAATTAATGACAATGGCAAGGGTTTTTGGATTGTTTTGGTAGGGGGGCAAAAAGGGGGACCTCTTTGAGAAAATGACATAAGTGAAGTGACAAAGAAAGTTGGGTTTTTGTGTACAACATATAATAACTTCAATTACAATAAACAATCATAATGCTATTTTCTGAGGACCCATTTGTTACATGCAGGTCCTTTTCTTTCCATGACCAGTAATTAAAGCATCTATGTCTCTTTTAGGAAATACAAACAATTGGAGTATATCAATGTCTCATTCTCTTTACATGCATATGTTTATGCCCTTTGCATGAAATTGTTTCCCTCATGGTCCCTAGCTCCACATGCCTTAACAAGAGGTACCCATCAACTAGGAAGAAATTAACTACTTGGGATTGGTCTAAGATTTAGGTGTTTGCTCCATTTTAAGGTCTAAGATTTAATTCTCCTGGTCAATAACTCTTGAGACCATCTCACCTCACGCGTAAGCGTGTGAAACGGCTGCAGGGATTAGTCCGAGGTGAGTGTAAGCTGACCCAAGACGCCCTGCATTACCCCAAAGAAAAATAAACTAGGAAGAAATTACATTTAAAAAAATAATTCTCTCATGTTATACAAAATGAGGCCCGTTATGATTTAACTTGCTGATATAAGCCATTTATTGTTTGGGCCTAAATACTTTTTACACATGCTAAATTTAAATTGATTGGACATTATTAACGGTTTGATCGAATCGTATTGGTCATTAGAGAAATGGACGTACGGCAAGACACTGACCGTGCCTAATTATTCACTTCTCTTGTGACAATTATACATCATTAAGATGGATTTCCATGTCGAGCGGATTTAAATTTTCAGATGGATAACGAACATGTTGAGGTTTACAAAATAAACGGTTTGGATTATTAGGTGGAACCGTAGTGGCCTCAAATTTCGCGTTCCATGAGAGGATCATCACATGACTGGATCCTGACTATAGTTTTCAGATCTGCAAACTGTTATTGTCATAGTTATTAAAAAAAATCAGATATACTCAGCTGAAGAGAAATTCTGAACTCAAAACAAGTACTCCGTATGATCTATGTAGCTGTATTAATTGACTAAACAAACTGTCAATGTCATAGTAAATGGTAATCATAAGCTCAAGATGTCGACACTGAGGTGAAGTTCTACTAAGCTAAAAGAATTTTTTTTTTTTTTAAGGTTTTGTCCTTATTTCATTAAGCTATTCAACTTTGGTTAATATAAAATCTGTAGTAGGGATGGCAATTCATCCCGAACCTGCTTCCAAATGGGACGGATTTTCGTCAAATTTTTAGGTACTGGGGAGAAATATTTTAAAAAAAACGATCAGGACAAGGCAGGTTCGAGTTGATGTTACCCCACCCCGAAATATTTTTCCGTGCAAGATTATATTTTTAATCTAATACTTTATCATTAAACTTAAAAATATATATTTATATCCCACTATTTTTCACATTATTCTAAAAAAACCTACTTTTTTCTTTATATTTCATCATTATAATAAGATAACACCTTATCTATATAACCTTTTTTTTTTTTTTTGCCTTTAGTTTTAATTTTTTTTCTTATTTTTCACGGGGCGGGGCGGATAAACCCGACCCCCGAACGGGACAGGAACGGAGACACCCACAAATAACCCGGGCGAGGTCGGGGTCGGGCCATAAGGGGTCAGGTTATGCCAAAACACGCCCCGCCCCACCCCGTTGCCAATTGACATTCCTAATCTGAAGGCTATTGTACTGTACATATAGCCAATTGATTTTAGGTCGAAATCCTCCATAAAATCTAACATCCCGCATTTTAAAAACAAACCATAAAAACTCTGAAAATGGGATTTGATGTGTTCGTATCTCATCCACATGAACTTGGTTTTCCGGTATTTTTTTTGAACTAAAATGTTTTGGACCTAATAAAGAAAGTCGTCTCACTTTGGATCATAACCGACAGTTGAAATTGTTTTGGACTGTCCATTTTATTTAATTCATCATAATCCGAAGATAAGATGAGACTGATTTTGGAGATCCAAAAAGGGGAAGGGAGAAATGACATGACTGCTCGTGCTCTATCAAAAACTGAATGATTTTCTTTTTTTATAATCGAGTGTCTGAATCAACTTGTGCGCATCTCTAATAATCTTCAGGCCATATATAAGATTAACAACAGGGTAAACCTTCGGTGGCCTCCTGACTCAGAATGTTTGGCGTTGTGAAATTTGGCCTTGTTGTCTCTTGAGAGAGCAAGCCCTTGAATTGGTGTCCATGCCACTGCGCCTGTTGTCTCTTGAGAGAGCAAGCCCTTAAATTGGTGTCCATGCCACTGCGCCTGTTGGGTTACCAAAAGGGTATGGTCATGATCATCATCATACATAAATCATTTGAAACATTCATAAAGGCCAAGCTATTTGCAGACCTGCAATGATAATACACTTTTGTCTGTTGTAGCTTTCTATGAGACCTTTAGACAGAGGTCGCAAGCGGGGGCTCGGGTCCCCGCAAACCTCCCTATAAGCATAATATCTCTATTATTTTTTAGATTTCGTGTGTAAAAATTATGAAGAAAACTCTCTTCAAAATTGTATCGTTATTATATGAGGATGATATACATGATATGATTCGATCCCCTCACATCACGAATCCTGCGTCCGCCATTGACTTTAGACAAGGGGTGAAAAGCACTTTCACATTTTTCACACCATCTGAGGAAAAAAAGTTTCAGCTTTGCTAAATCACGTGGGGTGCTCAAAATTACCTGTAAGTCAAACTTTTAACGTGCTTAAAGTATTACTATGTCTTGTTTGGATTGGAGTGGATTTTAATCCTAAATGTTTGGTATCTTTTATTTGGTTCATACCACAATCCCATAAAAATTTGTTAAAGTAGCCACAATAATTCATAAATAAACCATCACAAAATTCATATTCCGGGCCATAATTTTATAATTGGTGTATAGTATTCCCAAAAATAAAACGAGTTATAAAAATTCATAAGACGAGCCTGAAAAATTCATAAAAGGAATGTATATTGAATACTTTTCTGCGTAGAAGTTAAAGTTTGGGTATAGTTTTCGAGCAAATAGTACTACTATGTTTTTTTAACAAAAAACATACACATAGGAATGCAACAGAATGTAATAATTGAGGTTTTTGTTTTATTACTCCACTAACAAGAAAGGGACAATTGATCTATGATTAATTAGAAGACCGACCAGGAGTACTAAGTGGCGAACGTATGATTTGTACACAGTCGGAGCTCGAGTTACGTGTATTTTTAAATTAATAACAAAAAAATGAAGTCAATAGTATAAATATTGTTACTTACCAATCCTGAGAAGAAGACGAGATCGTGTGCATGTACGTAATCGCATTTAATTTTGTAACCACAACCGAAAAAATGGTTGAAAACTCGAGATTTATGGAATTTATTGAATGAACTTATGTTACTTATCATTAAGCTCTTACCGATATCAAAATGAGTTGATTTGTTATGAAAACTCTTAAAAATCTACCTTAAACGAATCGAATGGCTCCAATCATTTGCGTGAAACTCCGATAAGTTTATTGTCAAAATTTGTATCAACTTTTGTGTGTGAGGGGAACCGGCCCCTATATTGAAATTTTATCAACTTTTTTTTTTCACTCAACATACTTGCAGAGCCTATCCTATACAACTTTTTCAAAGTAAGGTGAAAAATATAGTATAGTTAGTGGGGTAATTAATTAGGAGGTGCATGTTCAAGGACCCGGCCGGGCCCCTGCTTCCACGTACCCTCCTAAGTACGTCATATTAACCTAGGATTCGCACCACGTGTAAGCATCTGAACCATTGAAAATAAAAACATTGGTGAACCATCAAATCGAAGTGTGTGTGTCGATGAGTTGCACCAGAATAATGCTCTTTTTGGTATGTACTACTGTATATTCGGATAACAATAAGGTCACTATTGTTGAAAATTGAATGTTGAAAGGTAGTCCCAAGACGAGGTTGCCGAAAGAGACGGAAGATGAAAGATTCTCCATTTCTCCCTCAAATATTTTTTGAGATTATATAAGATGGAGATTTTTGGGCTCAAAATCATATGAGGTCAATAGTACTATTGGAACCCTAATTTATGGCCCTAATGTGGGCTTAAGAGTGGTGATAGAGTTGTTGACTTGTTGAGGCTTGTTACGTTTCATGAAAATAAAACATGAAAGTGTTCATGAAAGGTAAATGGATGGTTCAGACTCACAGAGCTGATTAGAGACACGAGGCTCTGTTAGGCGCATGTCTACTGAAAGTAGAACCAAACTTGTGGGAAAAAATGGTCCTAATCTATAGAATATGTCTTCCATTTCGAACTTATTGCAGTACAATACCAAATTTATAGATCCAAGGGTGCTGTAGTGCACGTGTAGGGCGGTGGCACATAGCCGTCAATCTCATCGATCAACGGTACACATTAAAAATCAATTATGACCGGTAATAAATGATTCTTACCGAGCATAATTAAAAACCATATCTCAATCATTCATTGTTAATATCAATCGCTTGTGTGCATCCTACAGGGTGTCTTGCAGGACCTCACACTACAAGATTTCCCAATCCCAAATTTATAGACATAACAAAAGTCATTTCGGTTAGTGCACGACTCCAGAGTGTTATATCCTATAGGAATCCCAATATTTTCTTTTGATTCATTTTTTTTATTCAGATGGCTATATCCTGTAGCATTTTGTCAATTTTTGACATTTTTTTATTTGTTTCCTAACAATTTCGTAACTTGTAATCGATCTTATCACACCATTTAATCGTTTGGTTGGTGCCTTCCCAGCTTCCTTCGGTCTGATTATTGGGTACTCTCCGACTGTCAAGTGATGTTATCACATGGTACTCCTCTCAACTAAAGATTTCTATCTCACAATGTGTGTCACTCGATCCTTGCCTCTCATGCATGATTTGTCACAACATAAATGATTAGGAACGCTGATGCTTTGTTTGGAACACTTTTTGAAAAAAAAATTGAAAAAATAGTAGGGATAAATAAATGAAAAGAGATGAAGAGAAAAATGATTAGAAGTAAAGAGAATTTAGAGAGAATTTTTTGAGAAATGCATTTTAAAAAGAGAAGCAAACAAAGCATGAGTAATTACTCCTTTCTTCAGAGTTGGGCGAGCATATGATTAGTCGTGTGATATGTGTCAACTAATTAGTTGGGATATATTCAATTCTTTTTTTTTTTTTTTATAAATGAATGTTCGAGCCATTTTGCATGCATCTCGATTAATTGATTAATTCTAGGTCCCTGGAAATAATGATCAAATAAACCTTCAAGTGGCTCCAATGTTGAGAATGTCTGCTATATTTGAACATGCGATCACATTGAGGATAAAACACTAATTAACTTTTTATTCAGATTTCAAGATCCTAAAAAAGTTAAATGATTGAATTGAGTATCTATAGGTATCTGACTAAATTGATTTTTTACGGGGCTCTTCAAAATATGTTTCATATTTAATGAACAACTCAAATAATTTATGTGAGACCAGAAGTAAGCTGGACGCTTCACACCATGATCTGTGAACAATTGTTGTGGAGTTCGACTTTTTTGTGCCAAGATTGGGTGTGGGAAAAGGCCGAAGAAAGAACCCTAGCTAAAAGTTACAAGCAAGTGACAACATTCTGACGGTAGAAGTGATTGCTTTGATTGATCATATGCTTAACTATTAAATCCTTCATTCAAACAATTCGGACCAAATATAATAAAAATGAGAAAATCTTATTCAAGATATTTGACCAATATACGCGTGCCCTGAGTTTTGAAAATCAACCCCATCTTCGCAACAGCTTTTGATTTAACTCGTCCCGCTTAAATACTTATTTTTTTAAGTACTCATTTTTTCTTTTTACAAAATATGTCATTCTCTCACAATACGGACTTCAACGTAAAAGGTCTCCGTGTTTAATATTCTATTTTTTTTCCTTTTCTTTTGTCCTCTTGAAAGTTATACGTACGCTTCTGCAATAACACGTTAGAAGATACACTCTCATAATTTTTGACACAACTAAAAGACTTGACAAAACAACAATGAAGGAATAGAAACATTTCTACTTTATATGAAATTATATCACCTTAAATTATGCAATATATATGGAAGAATCAGGGGCAGAGAGAGGGCGAAAGGGATGTAATTGCCATTCCAGGAAAGGACAATTTTTTTAAATTTTCTTCCCGAGAAAGAGAGTTAAAAGCAGACAGACTGCTCAGAAAGTGATACATCTTGTTTCCTTTTCAACTGATCCCCACCATTCATTTAATTAATGGACCTCTCTACATGTGCTGGCTAGGGATTGTGTACAACCATTATGCCTCCATTTTTTTGTAACAACGGCATAACTGGGCTACCTTGTTCACAACTCGACTAATTCCGAGACTTTGAAATTAATAACATGGCTAACCTCTGGTGGCTTCGAGTTTTGGAATTGCGATCTCTTGGAAGCAAGCAAGCCCTTTGGTTGCTACCTCATGCTTAGGTTGCGTTCTCTTGGACTTAACTTAAATTTAAAATTTTTATCCTTATTTGAATTTTTTTTGCATTTGTTAGTTTTACGCCAAACTTTTTATGGGTTATCAATTCGTCTTGACGAGAGGAATCAAAATACTTGGGTAAAAATGCCAAAATTTACTTTTCTGATTCCTCTCGTCGAGACGAATCAATAACCCACAAAAGTTTATCGCAAAACTAACAAATGAAAAAAAAATCAAATAAAGACAACTTTCAGATTTAAGTTAAGTTCAAGAGAACGCAGCCTTAATCGGTCAAACCACTCGGTCAATCATTTACTATGGACGAATCATAGCTTTCCACCTCATTGTTGCGATGTTGTGTTTAGATAGATTTTTTAGAATTTTTTAGTTTAATTTTTGGGGTAATGAGTGGAAAGACAAATAAGGTAATAATTGGAGATAAGTGTAATGAATGGAGAGAGATAGAGAGATAAATAAGAACAATGATTGGAGAGTGGAGAGAAAAATGAGGGTATTAATTGAAAATATGGATAATCAGTGTTTTTTGAGTTGTAAATTATTTTAAAAGCAAACCATACAAAGCATGAATTTTGCACACAAATAATTTGATAAAATGACTAAACTATCCTCAACAACTTGAATGTTTGGTGGGGAGGGAATGAGAGATGATTGTAGGTAATATTTTGGCCTTACTAATGTTTCAGTCAGTCACATTCAATATTTAGATAGATAGAGTCCTGAATGGACCCACTACCACTTTGAGGGGGTTTGAATTTGATAGATCTGGAGTTGGAGAAATTCCATGAGTGAAATTAATGAGCTATTATTTGTTGCACGGATCTAAAATACTAGTAGTGCAGTATTTATCTAATTGTGGTATGACTTAATTTAATGCAAGTCATCAATTCAGATGGCACGGAGAGCAAGAATGCGATGGCTATGTTCATGGTTTTTATAGTATTTGAGAAAATGGATTTTTTAAAAATAATAAAAGAAACAATAAATGCTGATTCTAATAGGAGTACATTTTTTTTGTTTCATGAGTAAAATTGTAAAACTAATCCAACATTGAGGGGAAATAGAGTAATATTTACTTGAGGGATTTGATTCGAAGTAATCGAAACGAAAACACTACGCCCACCAATTTTGGGAGTAACTTCCACTGAACAACATACGACGTCGTTCGGATAAATGGTTCCATAACATGAAGAAACATACAAAATATGCTTACAAATTGGTTCTCGTTTGTCAAGCTAGTCTATCTTAAACAAATTCGGTAATCGGATGGATCTCAAATCTCAAGTGCCTATAAAATTATTTTAACTATTACTTCCTCCGTCCCTTTTTTAAAGTTCAGTATTTTATTTTGAACTGTCATTTAATAAGTATCCATTTTGTAAAGTTAGTGGGTAAAAGTTGGCGCATTTTTCATTTTGCCCCTAAAAATAGATTCCATTTTGAAAAGTTAGTGAGTAAAAGTGTAATGATGATGTCTCCATATAGGGTAAATAGGGAAAGTGGAGGTCAAAATTGATGTAAAAGGTGTAATGATAATATTTTCTTAATAAATTAGAATTACGAAGCGGGACATTTAAAAAGGGATGGAGGAAGTATAAGTTTACGAAGCCGAGTGGGATCTTCTTTTTTTTTTTTGATAAACAAAAAGAGTGGGAAGGGGCAACCAGCATAGCAACTCCCTTTGGGCGTGACCATAGGGGCTCCCGACCCGCTGTGGACTGTCCGGTTTGAGCCATAGCTATTGTCCGGGAGGACAGGCCGTCACCACAGCATCACCTAAGTACAAGTGGGCATAATGCTTAATCCCCCACTCCCATGCCACTGGCAAGGCTCGAAACCGAGACCTTGCCTGGGAGTGAAGAGGCACCTGCCCACCAGGCTACCACCCACGGTGGTGCCGAGTGGGATCTTGTGATCATGCTTTGACAGCTTATATAATGAGCTTCAAAAATTGTTCAACGCGCAAATCAATCCAGTAAGATTTTAACAAGTAAACACGAGCTCAAAATGAACAGTTTCATTAGTATCAAACTATCACACGTGTGTTCTCCTCACTCCCTCCTTCCTCTTTTCTCTCTCCTCGGTGGATAACCCATACAGTCATGCTACTCACACAGTAATTGTGCACAGATTGTAGTGTGGGGCCCACTCCGGATCTCACATAACGATCCGATCCGTTCATTAAATGTAAAACAATTTTTCAAGGGTTCGCGCTAAAAATTAGCTCAATCTGATATCCATAAGTGTTCGATTCAACCATCTAACTATTCATTTAGATTACAAAATAATGAAAAGTTAGATGATTGGATTGAATATATATAGGTATCGGATTAAGCTGATTTTTCGACAAAAACCTTGAAAAAATGTTTGACATTTAGTGAACTGGTCAGATCGCTTGTATGAAACCCAAAGTGAGCCACACATCATAATCTGTGCACAAAAAATCTATGTGAGTATCATTTTGTAACCCATGATTGAGGAAACTAAAAACAGCTCACGAGAGCACTCCAAAGAGTTTTTTTCAAACTTCCAAAAAACTCCATCCACAAGTCCAAATATTCATATAACACACTAAAAAAATTAAAATAAAAACACCTCAAGCCCAAACAAGAAGCATAAATACAAATCTAGAGAGACCAGGCGGTGGAGAACCAACTTTCTCCACACTCCCCACTTCCACTTCTAAAAATCCAACCCACCCTTAATAATAGCAGTACTCCCCCTCCCACAAAGTTGTTTAGAGTATAGAATCAATAGCTGAATCAAAATTAACGGTTGATCAGACCACTAAGCCGCAGAGCCGGACCGAATAGGGTGGACTTTGGAATGCTTGCCTTGTCGCCTTTGACGAACGCCAAGGATGAGAGGGAGAGCTTCTCGATCAACGAATTCTCGGAGTTCTCCGACGGGAATTTCCTCGACAGCATCGATTTCGATGATCTTTTCGGCGGGGTTAACGACGGGGATGTGTTGCCTGATCTGGAGATGGACTCGGAGATCTTGGCCGAGTTTTCGACGTCAGCGAGCGGGGGTGAGGACTTGGAGATGAACGCGACGACGTCGTTTGCGTCGGGCGAGAGAGCGGAGGATAATTCTTTGTCGGGGAAGGAGGAAGGGACGGAAGGGTCTGGGTTGATTAGTCATGGACCGGCGGAGGAGATAGTGAGCAAGAGAGATGACGAGTCGGTTGGTGGTGCAAAACCGTTGCGAAAGGAAGCTGAGAAAGGAAGGAAATCATCTAAGAATTCTCAAGGGAAAAGGAAAGTTAAGGTAACTATTTGAGTGTGTGATGATTTGCACTCTCTCTCTCTCTCTCTCTCTCTCTCTCTCTCATTTCAAAATCAGGGTTTTAATCGCAGCATCAGAATACGTAAAAATATCGATGATAAGGTTCTCGGATGTCTAAAGTTCCAATTATGTAGATGCGTCACATATGTATAACGGCCTATATTTAAAATCTTGCTCAAAACGCTCCAGGGAAAATGAAAGTTAGGGTAATTAGCAGTGTTAGGAACATGTGTTGTTCAATATTCTCTCTCACACGCGCCCAGTCTTCTTTATAAATTTTCACATATTTCATGGGGTGCAAGGAGCTCACGGGAATTAGGAGTAGTCTCTATACATCTTCATGACTGAAATTACCATATATTATTCCTTCTTTTTGTTATAATGATTATAAGTTGTTCCCAAGCGTAATAATTTCTTGAACTTAAAGTATTTGTGTTTGTTTGCGTAATGATGAAATATTAGGTCGACTGGACAGCAGAGCTGCACAGGAGATTTGTGCAAGCAGTGGAGCAGCTGGGAGTAGACAAGGCAGTCCCATCAAGAATTTTAGAGCTTATGGGAATTGATTGTCTCACGCGCCATAACATTGCTAGCCATCTCCAAGTAAGTCATGCTTCCAAGATTTCTAGTTACTGGAGTAATTTGATTCTACCTCATATCTAGTCTGTAAAGTTGTACAGTCTGAGAAGTTTGTCTCTCCTCCGGTACTTCTTGCTTAATTAGATACTGCATCAATTATGCGAGCTTCTTAGGCCCTCAAGTATTGCATTGGGCTCGTCTCTTCTTTTTTTTTCCAACTTTTGGGTAGCTTTTGGTTAGATACTTTTCTCTTTCCCGTAATAAAATGTTATTTTGCCGTTCAAAAAAAATTTATGCATATATATATATATATATAATGCATATATTTCTAATTTAATCCTAAAAAAAATTTCCATGAAATGCTTTAGAGAAGTCTTTACAATTTGAACTTGGTCTAAAGCATTTCATGGGAACTTTTTTTAGGATTAAATTAGAAATATATGCATTCGTTTTGCTTCTCTCTCTCTCTCTCTCTGAGTTTGTGTAACAGTTCCATGCACTTTTGTTATGCGAAAAAGGGAAAAGAAAAAGAAATTGTATCAGACATACATATGCATGTTTGATGTACAATGAACGTGATATCCTGGCTAGCTACATCCTAAAAGACGGAAGGTGAATTCAAAGACATTCGAAATTTTTAACTTTTAGTGAATTTTTATTTAGTTTTTTGCCCTTATTTTTAGGATTTATCATGTCTCGGTGACAGTAAACAAGAAACTACAAAAATAGGATAAAAATTGAAAAAAGTTTCGATAAGAGAATACTACAGATAACAAAAACAATTATTCCAAACTTTTTCGTTTTTAGTAATTTTTTTGGTCATAGTTTATTACTTATAAGATTCTTTTTGTGAAGATAAACTACTAATCCAAAGAAACCAAACGTAAACCCAACAAAAATTCAGGAAAAACGAATAAAAATAATACGGAAATTAAAATTTAGGCCAAATTGTGAGCCAGAGAGCAAGATTTGTGATTTTGAAGACGAACTTCGACTTGTGCAGAAATATCGATCTCATCGGAAGCATTTGCTAGCTCGAGAAGCCGAGGCAGCAACTTGGAGCCAAAGACGGCAAATGTACGGTGGTGCCGCCGCCGCTGCCAGATGTGGAAGTAAGAACATAATACCCTGGGTAGCACCTACCATGGGGTTCCCTCCACCTATGCCACCGTTACAACAGCACTTGATCAGACCCTTACACGTATGGGGTCATCCGTCCATGGACCAATCCCTAATGCACATGTGGCCCAAACATCTAGTCCCTGCCCGATCTCCGCTGCCACCGCCAGCCACAGTAGCGTGGGTTCCAAGCCCGCATCATCCTCCTCCTCCTCCTCAGCCACCACCAGACCCCTCATTTTGGCTTCCGCACCATCTAAGGGTAATTCATCAAAATTCCTCTCCCTCTTACGATGAGTTGATTTAGAAAGAGAAATGGCGTATACGTTATTTCAGTGCTTCATATGTAATTCAGATTAGTTGTATTCTTCTATAGCTTATAATAAAAATTAAAAAAAAAATCAGAAAGAGAAATGATGTATATATACATTATCTCATCGCTTTGATAACTCATTATTAGTTTTATATTTAGATAAAATTTAATGAACCATATCCTAGACCATGGGGTTTGGCCCATTAACTGTCGTGTAGCACTTGGAACGACAGGTTTAGAGTTCGACTCCTACGAACAGGAGGTTGACCCTTGTAGTAATCTAACAAATACTATTAATATACTTATGACATTCTATCATTTGAAAAAAAAAAAAAAACCACCATATCCTGCCATTGGTGGCATTAAATAGAAACTGGTAATATATGGCAACAATCTTTCAGAAATCTTAACTATCATTCTCGACAACGGTTTTGGACAAGCATTCCGGCAGTACTCATTTTCTCTTTCTAAAATTGGCACATCTCCTTTTGGTTTAGGTGCCCAATTCTTACACCCCAGGAACGCCTTGCTTTCCACCACCACTGGCAACAGCGGTAAGTACTATCCTTTCTCTTTTGTAAGCTTTTTCTAAGCAGTCGTAGTTTGGAGCCCCAACGATTAGTCCGAAGCTTTTTACACAATTGATCAGAATTTCATTCTTGGAGACAGACCGGCCGTAAGAAAATACGTAGTTCTTGTGAATTCCCTAATCAGGGCGTAGATGGCTTAGTTTTTTACTGGCTCGGGAAAAAGTTAATTAAAATGTGCATATGTTGGTCCAGATACCCCGACCGTCACACACAGAAAAATACTACGTATAATGAGTTTGGCTCGATTTAAAAAGGAGTACATCAATCATATAGATTAGCATGTCCTTTTGTAGAAGCTTTTGGCTTACTTGGTTAGTGCATTATTGTTATATGCAGAGATTTCCCGTGCTACCGGTCACAGGAATTCCACCACCCCATGCCATGTTCAGAGTAGACCCTACCAGACAAACTGGTCCACAGCCAGCTCCATTGGACTTGCTCCCGGTGAGACTCTCAAAAATCCAAATATTTGTGTGTCTTATTATATCGAGAAATTTTCCAGTACCGGATGGGTATCACTTGGTTGAACCCATGTGGGTGTCTGAGCAGTCCATCCGGACTGACCAAAAGTGTGTTGAATGGTCCATATTAAAACTCTCTCTCCTCTCTCACTCCACCACTCTCTCTCCTCCTTTTTCTCTTTCCAAAACTGAGCCGTCCAAAACCAAAATGGACGGTCCGGATGCGCCGAGCGAGCACCACCTGACACTGAAAATTTTCTCCAATATATGTATAGATTCTAATAACTTCATGACATAGAAGCACGGAGAAACTTTTTCTGAACGGCAAAAGAAAATGACATTAATTTTGAAAATTTTACAAGACTAATAAAAGCAGAGAAAACAAAACCACATCCAAAGAACAATGCATACAAATAGAGCGAGAAGTAAGGTTTTGACATGCACAATTTTTTGAAACGTCTAAAATAGTGAAAATAGACAGACGCGTTGAGATCAGATGCAGATCTATGAAGGGACGAGGGGGTCTCGTGCCCGCATGGGTTTTCTATATTTTCACAATAACCCCTAATCTGCTTACTTCTTTCAATTACCTCCGTCAAATTTACATTCGTATTCACCCTAAATGTGTCTATATTTCCTGATAATCATTAAAAATACCAATAATTGATTTCTTGTCTTATGAATTGTTTTTTTTTTTTTTAATTTGTTTAATTGAACAGTCTAAGGAGAGCATTGATGCAGCCATAGGAGATGTGATGGCAAAGCCATGGCTGCCACTTCCAATTGGCCTAAAACCTCCATCTACTGACAGTGTCATGGTGGAATTGCAACGCCAGGGAATTCCCAAAATACCCCCCACTTGCAGTTTCAAAAGCTAATACTCAACAATCTTCATGATCCATGCATGGTGGTGATTTGGGGATTTTCAAGCCGGAAAAAAACTAAATTCGACGACATTTCATGCATTTTTAGATGTAACCATCTAAATCTGCAAATTTTCCTCTTCCTATTGAGCGTTCCTTTTTCTTTTTTCTTAATTTTGTAAGTGTAGAAGAGAAATTGACCATGGACCTAATAAATTTTTTGTAATAACTGTACTTACAGTCTAAATATAACAGCATATATCTTGCTTTTGTGCTTTTAGCGCGAAACTCGAGATTTTTGTACACAAATAGAATTTAGATTGCGTTATTATTTCATGTGTGTGGATTGTGACTTTTTTGAAATGTTAGGTGGAAGGAGCCCTGCACTATACGTGTGGGAACTTAATTAATTCATTATACCCATTTCAAAATTAATTGGTAATGAATGAATAGGTCTCTTATATTACTAAGTAATCACCCTAATTAATGTGGCCATGTGGGACTATAATTTCTTAACAAAAATTAGCGATCGGAGAAACCTCTAGTGGCTCAACAGTTTTCTCACTCAACAATCCTATGACAATCTTGAATTTGTTGGGAAATTGATCAAAGTATCAAATGCACTACACGAGGAATAATCAGGAAAAACAACAACAAAAATTAATGGAAAACATAGAAATTCTATACAATTTTTCAACTATGTAGTTGAGTACAACAATAGTTCACACTAGTTGTCAATACATATCGAATTAAGAGAATACAAGAGTTACATCTACTGCTACGGATAACAAGTATTTTATTATGTTTTGGGGACGTCGTTCCCTAGACGCAGGTGACCTGAGCGATTGGATTGAACTCTTAAAAGTCAACGAAAGCACTAAACCAAATTCAACAAGGCTACAAGCCCAACAAAATTGATGGACCATCCCATCTAGATCCAAAAGAGTAGTACATAAACTCACAGGCATTAAGGACATGGTTTAGTTTGGCGCATATATAGATGAGGTTAAGGTACAATCTTATGGTCCCCGTAGCACTCTTGATTTCGAAGTTAGAGAGGTATAGGCGTATAGCAATTAGCAAATACTTACAAAACAAAACCACAGTATGCACTTTGTGAATCATGGACCATGCACAAGGGAGAGGCAAAGTGCATCGGGCATTGTGTCCATTCAAATTTTTCAGACTTGCGAGCGAACATACAAAAGAAAGGGAGAGATGTCAACTCCAGAACGCCACTAATCACACGCGCATTGAACATTGTGTCCATTCAAAATTTTCAGACTTACGAGCAAATGTACAAAAAAAAAGGGGAGACGTCAACTCCAGAATGCAACTAGTCGGGTCTAGTTGGTATCAAACATCCTAAAGTAATTTTCAAACAAATATCAAACTTCGTATCCACATCTAGACACGAAATGAATTATCCGTGTTCAAATTTTACTGATTTTACGTAATAATTACTACTAGCGTAAGTGAATAAAAAAAGATAAACGACACGAACCTGAATGGTTTCGTAGCAGTAATTTTTTTTCCACGAGAGCTAGACCCTGCAGTTGAAGCAAGGTGTTAGAATCCTGCAAGAGTTGGATCCCAACCACGATCTCATTAGCCTTTCTACGTCTTGAATAGAGAAATTTTATGAATTTTGATTTTTGCGCTTCACTTTTTTTTTTTTATTGATGGTGCTTCACTTTTAACATGAAATTAATATTAACTTCACGTTAAAAGTGGAGCGCGAAAAATCAATTTCCAAATTTAATTGGTGGTTTTGGGGGAACGCCATGGGGCGTCCAACACTTCTATCTACTACTCCCTCCGTCCCAAATTGATTGTCCGGTCCGCAAAACGGAGTGTTAAAAATAATACAATTTTTGCAAGAAAAAATCAAAAGTTTTTCAACAACTTACTAGATATCAATGCGAATTTTTAATTTGTGAAAAAAATTTGAATTTTTTCTTGAAAAAATTGCATTATTTTTAACGCTCCGTTTTGCGGACGGGACAATCAATTTGGGACGGAGGGAGTACTACATATTTGTGCGGGACAATTGCATAATTAAAAATGTTTGGTAAATAAGGAAGTTGAGACACGTGACAGTTGAGGACAAGGGATGCTACCGAGCATTGATTTGTAGATCGGTGCCGAGCGGTCCATTCGATCGTTCATCTCAACTCGGATAAAATGTGAACATATATAAATCTGAACCACCCATCACTCGGTTAAAATTTAAAATGTCAATTACCGTGGTCGCTCGGGAGCATACTCATTCCCGTGAGACTGTGAGAGTGCCCCCGAATGATTACCCCTTGGAACAGAGTGAAAAACTTTCCAGAACAACCTACAAAGGTGTTTTTTTCAGGACAAAAATTGGAGAAATGTTGTCCACAAGAATTCCGTGGGACCATCGGGGAAAGTATTCGAATTCCCGTAAAATCCAAAGTCGAAGATGACGTGGCATGCCTGACTTTGACATTTTCGGGGCAGACTGAGACAGAGTGACAGACGGAGATATGAGATAAAAAAAATATCACCTCAACTGCACCTCTTTCATATGTAGGTGGGTCCTATTGGAACGGATCACATTTGTACGTGAGAGAGCTATGTGAGAGAGGTGTGATTGAAGTGATGTATCCCTAACACCTCTCATCCATATACTCTAATAGACGGAGAAATCTGTTTTATTTTCATTGTTCATTATTCTATTTGTTTTTTTATGTCTTTTTATTTATATTTTTTAGTGTGAATCTTGATAAATATGTAATATGAATCTGATGTAATAGATCTCGATCAGTTCTATAATACAAAATTTTTAAAATTATAAAAAATAATATAAATTGAAAGATATAAGCAACTCAAAAATGACACGCAATTCAAAAATGAATAATAAAAATAGAACAGATAGAGTATGTTATATAACTTGCTAAGGGTTTTTAAAAAATAAGTATTTATTTATATTTTCAAATTTAAAAATAAAGCATTTACAAAAACAATTTTTAGATTTTTTTGTGTCGTTCAACGGATTTCGTTGAGATCTATCATTCCCAAAGGACTTTTAGCCTGTAGCATAACGTCCAAGCTTGCTAGGAGACAGTGTCAAAAGACTACCAATATGTGAATATGACATGCTATGGGGTAATGCTAAGACGTCCAAGCTTACTATAATGACTCGCGCCAGCTAATCTATAAACCCTTGACCTAATCACGCGGCTCAAACGGTTCATCTCAGATTAATAGTATCTGGTCGGTTTTTACTTATATACCATACTCCCTGTAGGGGGATGAAAACAATTAGTGTTCTGAACAACACCAATTTGTA
>BPLS01029704.1:0-28938 GCA_019656275.1 Rhododendron kiyosumense | reverse complement strand
AAGAGACGCAAAGCATCATCTATGTTCCCGTCCTTACAAAGGTTGTCAATGATTGTGCTATACATCACTACATTAGGCCTATAGTTCCTTTTCTGCATACTCCTCAGCACCCGTATAGCCATCGCAGTGTCTCCTACTTTGCAAAGTCCTTTCATGATTGTCCCATATGTGAATGCATTAGGTTCGATGTCTCCATATTTTATCAACCTTATGAACAAATTCACGGCATCAGAAGTCTTGCCTTCTAAAACATACCCGTTTATCAGAGTGGTGAAGGTAGCCACATTTGGAGTATAACCGCATTTGAAGAAGATACCCAAGATAGCAAATCCAAAATCCACCCGATTCAACTGGCAAAAACAATTGACCAAAATATTCAGCGTATATTCACAAATTGGAATGCCCAACACGTGGATTGCTTTGTAAAGAGAAACGACAGTCGAATATTCCTTCATCTTGGCAATAGCAGTTAACAGCTGATTAAAATCGATGACAGAAGGCAGAGGTCGAAATCGGGCCATTTGATGGAACAAACTGAGAGCATGGTCGAGCTTATGAAAACCCGTTTTAGATTTCTCCAGCAATAACTTTTGTAGTTGCTGCCGGTTCGTGATTTCAATGACATCAGTGGGATTAGGGTTCGTTGAAAATTGGGCAGTATGAAACAAGAGTGTATGATGATGGACAAATGGGTTACCTTTCTGATAGTTATTACGTGCTGTCGTTGTTGGGCTGAAAATCAAAGCAACACCAGCGATTCTTCCTGTTCGCATCTTTGATGGCTTATGCAAGTTAGGTCCACTGATGGATGGATCAGGATACCACAACCAGCGCAATCTACTGTTGGGTAGGAAAATGACGGCTTAATTGATCGATTTGCCAACAACTTATGAAGGAGATGCAAACGGGGAAAAAAAAAAAAAACCGACGTCGCCGTCTTCGGACATTATCGTATCTCCTAAAACCCCCGTTGGTAGCGTCTTCAGAACTAGGAGGGAAAACTTCGAAAAAAGAAAAATGCAACTTTTTCCATAATTTCTCTCTACTTGGAACCCTTTTGGTAGAGGTGTCCAATCGCCCGTGCCGGCACGGGACGTCACCGAACGTCACAGGCACGGTTTTGGTATGGAGGGTACAATACGACATGGTTTTAGTGGGCCCGGAGCACGGCACAGGCACGGAAGTGGACGGCACAGAACAGGCACGGCACGACATAACACGGTCGTAGACGGGCACGGCTCGGGCACGATAAGTGGACAGGAATGGCACGGTACGGTTCTAGCAAGGCACGGGCACGGGTACGACCCGGGATGACATGGGCACGGCACAAGGCATAGAAAAAATAATAATAATAAGCCAAATGGCTTTTTTTAATTTAAAAAAATTAAACAATTTCTATTCACTAAAAAAAATTTGTTTATCTTTTTTTAAAGGTAAACAACTAAGATATTTAATTTAAAAAAAAAACAATTTCTTAAAAGAATCATGTTTTTAAAAAATTATTTTTTACTTTTAAAAAATTATCAATTTTTATTCGATAAAAAATATTTGTTTTGTTTTTGTTAGTAAAATAGGCTTTGGACATTTGGTTTTGTAAATTTAACATTACAAGATGAAAAGTAAAATTAAAAAAACTTATCAAAATATTTATGGTGCAAGAGTAATTTAATACGAAAGGAAATGTGCAAGGGTCATATTTTATTTACCCAAATTTAACGAGAAATAAGAAAAAAAGTGTCAAACAAAAAAGAAAAAAAATACATAGCAGAAATAAGGAAAATAAATAAATAAATAAATAGGTGTTTGCTGGAGCAGCTGGACCAGGACTTAAGAACTTGAACCAAGGTCCTTAGGTTCTTTCATTATACACAAACAAACCACTTTGCCACCAATTAACTTAAGCTATAGATTTAAAAAATTAGTATATAATATGTAGCTCTATTATATAAAAACGAGGCCATCAAGTAGTAGCCACACAATCGCAACGCAATCACGACGATCGATACCATTCAACGCGTTCATTTTGTTATACTTAGTGTTTTAATCATGGGATCCTATTTTTCCGTGCTTCGGATTTTAAAAGCTCTTTCATCAGCTAATTCATTATTTGATTGAATTTTGTTTACGTCCGATCAAGTATGTAGCGATAAGCATTGTACATGATTATTGGCATGAATGATCTAATCCCTCCCACATAAAAGTTAGATGGTTCCGATTTTTAAAAAATTGCTTGGACAGCCCTCAAGTAATGCATTATATGACTTTAATGCCTTTGGAAGCACCGAATATGTTCCGATGATGTGGTTTTCAACATTCGATTATCACCTATTCAGGTGAGAATGATAAATTTGATAAGACATTAAATCGTAACGGTTTAGATCGAACATTTGGAAAAAAAAAATCTATAGCTACCTTTCAAATTTATACACTGAACTTGGTTGGTTATGAACTAAGGGATTCTGCTATAGTATAACGTACGTTAGTCACAAGATCACAAAACAAATATGATGATCCATACCGTTCATTTTGTTATTCTCTGTGATTTAATGACTTTCACCGATTTTTGGGTCTGTTAGGTTTTTAAAGCTCCTTCATCGACACGTAGATTCATTAATAGGAAAATGAACGTTATAAACAATTAAGTATATAATGATAACCAATTTACTTCATTTTTTGCAGGAATGATATAATCTCTCCCACATAAAAGATAGACGGTTCCAATTTTCAAAAAATAGCTCGGGCAGCCCTCGAGTGATGCATTATACGACTCTATGAGAAATTTCGATAAGTTGGTGCATATGGATTATGGTGTCTTGCATGCACATGATCACACAGATCATATAAAAAGAATGAGATGCTGCCCTAGTAGACATCTCATTCTCCGATCTCACTCGAACTCTCAGACTCTCTCTCTCTCTCTCTCAACGTCTCTGTCCTCTCTAGTCCTCTAGTCCTCTGACGAGCCTAACGTTCAGATTCTGAACTATATATCGATTCATTCACCTGAATCACTTTTCTCACCGATTCATTCACCTCTCTCACTCTCTCTCTCTGACTCACTGGTCACACCTCTCTCTGCTCGCTACTCTCCTCTCTCTCTCCCTCTCTCAAATGTAGCTTTGGTACATTCCAGTTAGGAGCATTTGTAATGTTATTTTTTTAATTGTTAAATTTTACTTCATTTTGCATATGATTGATCAGGGTCCAGGGACACCATTATCATTCTTATTGAATGGGTGGAATTGGAACAAAAATAACATCTATATTTGAAAGTCACATTCTCATCATTCTCATCATTCTTAGTGTGGAATTGGAAAAAAAATTGGAAGTCACATTCAAACAGACAGACAAGAATAACATCTATATTCAAAGTTTCGAACGGTTCGTAACCATACATTATCAAATAAATTCCAAGACAAGGACTAAACAAAATTTGTATCCTGTGACTATTTCTCATTGATCAACCCATACAAGACATTATCATTATCCATCACTGAAGGAATTTATTTAAAACGGCATGACTTAAAACAGCACGGTCCGACCCGACACGATTAAGTAAATGGGCCGGCACGTCTTAACACGATTGAAAACGGCACGGCACGACATGATTTAAGAAAACGGGCTAGCACGGCATGACACGATTTAAGAAAATGGGCTGACACGACGCGACACAATTAAAAACGGCACAACCCAACACGATTTAAGAAAAAGGGCCGGCATGACACGGCAGGATTGGCAAACGGGCCGACACGACACGATTTAAGAAAACAGGCGGGCACATGCAGCACGACACGATTGACAAAAGGCATGGCACGGCACGGCATGACACGATTTGAGTAAAATACTGTAAATAGGTTAGCATGGTTAGCATGGAGTTAAAGGCACGGCCCATTTGACACCTCTACCTTTTGGTGAGATTGGATGAAAAAGAAGAATGACCTGTCAAAAAATTTATTCTTCACACATTTCTTACCAAAACACTGAATCCAAATAAATGATTTAATATGAAAGTATGACCATTTTTCTTTCTTCCTCATTTTTATTTACTAATCATTTTATCCTTTTTTTCATTTATTTCCTAACTTCTAGACGGAGCCTACTTTGTTTGGAACATGTTGAAAGAAAAGGAAAAGAATGAAAAGTTTAAAAAAAAATATTCCTTTTTCTTAATTATTTGGTTTGAGAGAGAAGAGAAGAGAAAATAGCAAGATAGAGTTCTAAAAATACTAAAAATTTCCCCTTCATTTTCTCTCATTTTTCTTAATTATTTTTCCTTCCATACCTCAGTCTTCACAAGTGTGTTACTCTCCCAAATTTTGGACATGTGATACATGTTCTTCTATTTCTCCAAGCAAAGCTCTTCCCAGGCGCAATGCTTATGGTTTCGGCTTCACAAATCACTTTTCCTAAGTGGAAACAAGATAGCGCCCATAATAAAGACGCTTACTATCTACCCATAATTCAACACACTTTCACCTTAATCTGCGAGAAAATTTTCTTCTGTTTTCTTGACTCATAGTAACAATAGATGATTAGGTTATTCAATAATTAATAGTGAGGATAGCAACTTTTTAAAGATAACTAGAATCTCATGCCAAGGTCAACATGGCTTGAATGTGGACCGAATTACTCGAAATTGTGAGTACCATCTTTCTTAGATTGTTGTATGTATAAAAAAGTTAACGGGAATCCTAGACTTTAAATATAGACAAACTGTAGGAAAATAGTGTGGAAAAACAATAAACAATTTTACTAATTTCTGGAAATTACAACATGAACATGAATCATAAAATTACAGAATATGAAATGTACACATAAACTGTAAAAGAGAATAGCAATTTCAAACCAAGACCCGTTTTGATCAACGGTGCCCTTAAGACAAATTCGCCGCCTCACCGGTGCTGGAGGTTGTGTCGGTGTTTGTCTCCCAGGGTTGACTCGGTTCCCACTCAGCCGCCGGAGCACCGCCGTAGACTGTCCGTCGAACGAACTTGTGTCTGTACTCTCTCTCTTGAAAAGAACAATTGTATTGCAGAATATGCTTTGGATTATTTTTTGTGTGTTGGAACCATAGGAAGAGGTCTCCTTTTATAGCTGAAGGAGGAGCCTCAGCCATGAATGCTGCAATGATGGAGGAGCCTCGCAATCAATAAGGGAATTGATTCCGTTATTTAATTCTGAAATAAAACTGATACAGTTATTATTTCTGAAATTGAATATGTAATCATGGGTAATAACTCTGGGTAATCAACCCAGTTTTGACCATCCAACCGTGCATTGTTATTGGTCCGAAACCCACTTTGAGAGACAATTTCTCATTCATCTCTCAATGGAATTTGCCCACCTCTCGCGGTGTGGGTCCCACCCAATTCTCTTTGGTTAAAATTCCGTTTTCCAACAATCCCCCACATGAATGAAATTGGCTGAATCCGACTCGGGAGACAAAGCTGACACGAGAGAGAGAGTACAATGGAAAAATTTCGCATAGGATAGATAGCTTTTGGTTTTGAACCTTCCCTTGTGAATACCTATCGGATTTACTGGCTGACCAGTGAATATGTTGTCTTGAACTGTTCTGCCGTTTGTGTAAACCGAGACAATAGGAATCACACGAAACTTCTCCCAACACAGTTCAGTTCTCACTGTTGGGTTCATTTTGGCCATGACACCTCTTCCTGGTTCTGTAAGTATTTTCTCAAGAATTTTGCGTTCCTAAATTCTCAAAGAAGCGGCCCCACTTCATACTCACATAGGTGACCTTCTTATAAAGGGTATCCTGCTATACCCCGCCTGGCATCCCAGCACATAAGAGTCATTAAAAGCCAACACTTAACCTGTTTTCATCTACAGGTATCACTGTTTCGCACCATAGAAATGAGTAAGAGAACATGTCTCCACAGTGATCGTTCTCCGTTACTCACAAGTAGGTTGTCCCATTGAACCTAGATCCTGAGATCTCCAGTCAGCTAGGTTAGGTTTCCTTCACGGTAACACGAGCGTAGTAAGCTTTAGCCCCATTCCCTTCATACTTTCTCAACTAGCTCAAATATATATAGTTAAAAATTAAATGTTTCAATTTTCAATCTATTTGAACAGGTGTCAAAATCTTATTTTTTTAATCATTTTAATATATAAACGGTGTAAAAATTCATTATGACTATTTTAAGATAAAATTATCAAAAAAATAAGATTTTTGCACCGGTTCAAATGATTGAAAATTGGAAGGAGGATGATTTTATGGAAGAAGGATGAATTGGAAGGAGGATGATTATAAGATAAAACGCAAGTGCTTGCCAATTTTTATGGAAGGAGAATGATTTTCGTGCTCCAATTTTCTTTGGAGGCACTCCACTCTTTGTCTCCATTAGGGCAAAGTTACTAAATACCCTCCTCTCCAGACACGACCAGCCCAAAATGGCATCATTCCGAGCTGTTTATATTAAAAAATATGATTAAAAAAATAAGTGCTCGAATTATCAATTCAGTTGAATCGGTGCAAAAATTTTATTTTATTGATCATTTTATCTTAAATGGTCGTAATGAATTTTTTGCTCAAAGGTCTTTCAACAAGCAAGGCTTTTTATTTAGTTTCAAGACTCTCTTAAGGTGCTTATTAAAAGGCCTTAGAGCCAAAAATTCATTATGACCATCTAAGATAAAATAATCAAAAAAATAAGATATTGACACCGGTTCAAACGGATTTAAAATTGGAACACTTCTTTTTTGCACTGTTTATATATGAAAAAATATATTTTAAAAATTAAGTATTTAAATTTTCAATCTATTTGAACCGATACCAAAATTTTATTTTTCTGATCATTCTATCTTAAATGGTCATAATAGATATGACTCTAAGACCTTTTAATAGACACCTTAAGAGAGCCCTGAAACTAAAACTAATTTTTTCATTAGTTTTATTAATGATGTTAACTATTTTACCAATTTGAAACATAAAACAAACTAAATAGTTTATTTGGTTACAAAGCTGGAGGGACAAAATTGAGACTAGTGTAAAACTAGGGGGACTGCTACGAAAATTTGTCCCTTTTGTACTAACCTCGGCCAACCCAAAGTACCAAAGCCCTTTTGTGTGCTCTTTAGGCTCGTTCAGTTGCAAGGAAAGACTAGGAAAGTTTGAAAAATTCAATTTTTTCAAAACTTTTCTAGTGTTCAGTTAGCAGGAAAATTTTAGAACTTATCAATTTAAGTTTTCCTGTAGGAATTATTTTTCTGTAAAAGTGATCCTGCAAAAAACATAAGATTTTGCGTCGCGGAAAAAGAAAAATGAGTGAATACTCACAAAATTTTTCGGAAAGTTTCTTTTTCCTTGACAAATAAACAACTAAACCTTAATTTTTCTTTCAAAATTCTTTTCTCAAATGAATACTTACAGGAAAATAATTTTTTTTTCTTTTACTTAACCTTATTTGACTTTTTATGGGAACCAATTTCTCACGCAACTTTCTCGACAACTGAACGGAGCTAGGGTTGCCGCTGCAGTGCCCCATCTCATCTCCAGTCGACGGAGACAGAGGCGGAGGAAGCAAGCAAATCACGGCCCTGGAGGACCACTCAGATTCTCCGATTTCTCCCTCTCAAACCCATCAGGTACGGTGTCTCTCTCTCTCTCTCTTTCTCTCTCTCTCTCTCTCTCTCTCTCTCAGAGATCTCTCTGTTCGATCTGTCAAATAGAGAGATCAAATAGACTGAAAGATAATGAAAACAAAATTAAAAAAATAGGAAGGTTATTTTATCAAACTTCCTGGTATTTTTGCAGCTGTGAGTAGTTTGAGGTTGTTCAACTTCCTGGTATCCTTGGAGCTGGATTTTGTAGTACAAAGAAATATAAAGAATATACGTACTTTTTTTTGGAAGTGGCGTCTAATTCTGGGAAAGGAACAACTTTTTTGTTTACAATGCAATTTCGAAGAAGGCAAAGCAATGGTGTCATATGCTTTGCTGTGCCTTAGTATTTGACGCCAAATAGTTTACGTATTCCTAAGATTGAGTCCTTGGATTAAGCAACGAGCGCGTCCGAATCTTGTCTATCTACTCGTCACTTTGCAGGGCCCTGCTGCAAAAGTCAATTGAGAATTGAAGGGCAATTGTTAGTTGTGCTCGTGTTAGAGTTGAAAAAAATATGAAGAAATTGTTAGCCGTGTGTTAGAGCTGAAACCATGAGTTTTACGGGTTCGGCTCCCCTCCAGTGCTCCACTGTCCAGTATGGGCCAGTTTGTGGCTGGGATGCATTATGCCAAATCCAAGGCTTCACGTTATTTCTGCTCTCAAATGGATAAAAAGCTTGATAATGGAGTTAACGGGAACAGAACGGAAAACATAAACAGTCCGGTAAAAAATTAAGTGCTCAAATTTTTAATCCGTTTAAACCAGTGAGAAAATTTTATTTTATTTTATCATTTTATCCTGAATAATCATAATGAATTTTTTGCTCTAAGGCTTTCAATGAGCATCCTAAGAGAGTCCTAGAACAAAATAAGAAACATGTACTCTCATATGAGAGCCTTAGAGACAAAAATTCAGTATGACCATCTGGTATAAAATGATCAAAAAAATAAGATTTTCGTACTGGTTCAAACGGATTGAAAATTGGAGAACTTAATTTTTACACCGTTTATATATTAAAAATTATGGTTAAAAAATTAAGTGCTCCAATATTTAATCCGTTTGAACCGGTGCGAATTTTTTTTTTATCAATTTATCCTAAATGGTCGTAATGAATTTTTGGCTCTAAGATTCTCATATGAGAGTATATGCTTCTTATTTTGTTCTAGGCTCTCTTAGGGTACTCATTGAAAGCCTTTGAGCCAAAAATTTATTATGACCATTTAAGATAAAATGATCAGAAAAATAAAATCTTTATAGCAGTTTAAATGGATTGAAAATGGGAGCACTTAAATTTTTTAACCATATTGTTTACTGTAAGAGAAATGACCATTTATGTTTTCTGTTCAATTTCCGTTAACACAATTATCAACCTGTTTGTCCATTTGAGATCAGAAATAACGTGGAGCCTTGGATTTGGCATAATGTATCCCAGCCACACACTGGCTCATACTGGACAGTGGAAAACTGGAGGTGAGCCGAACCCGAGTTTTACTATTAGATTTCTGAGAGGAGTGAAGATTGTAGTTTTCTTCATTGGGTAAGCAGTATACTAGTATAGTACTAGTAGCTAGTCTTGCACAAGAAAATATGTCCTTTACACTGTCTGCTCGGTAGTAGATATCTAACGTTTCACGGCAATCGAGGTGTTAATAAGTTTTAATTTTACACGTCAAAGAAAATAAACTTACTTGTCAAAATATTGAGAAACAAAAAAAAGAAGTACCAGAAATCAATATTTCTGTTGAGAACTTAGGCCATGTTTGATAAGTGTGTTAGGACTTGGGATAGGATTGCTAATCCTATAGCCTTCCTAACTCTTTGTTTGGTTGCAAAAAATGGGATAGGATTAACTAGAAGATGGGATTAGCAATCCCCCTTTTTCATGGGATTAGTAATACCATGGGGTATATGGTATTATGAATCCTATCCCAAGCTCTCTCTTACAAAATGACCATCTTGCCCATGGTATGTCAACTTAATACCAATAATATCCTCCATTACACACTTCACTTACCCATCCAAATCCCTAATACACTACCTATATTTTGTGGACGCGGGGGCTATGCTGCCTCCATGGCATAGCAATCCCTACCTAGCCCAGGAACGATATCGTTTTGGAATTAAAAAAAAAAAACCTCGTAACCTCTTTATTTGTGATCCTATGGAATAAAAACGTAATTATGAGAGTCTTAGAGACAAATTTTAATTATGTCTTTTTTGAATAATATGGTCAGAATAATAAGATCTTCGCACCGATTCAAACGAATTAAAAATTGGAGCATTTAATTTTTTAACTATTTTTTTAATATATAAACAGTCTAAAAAAAATTAAGTGTTCAAATTTTCAATCCATTTGAACAAGTGCAAAGATCTTATTATTCTTATCATATTATTTTAAGGAGTCATAATTAACTTTTGTCTCTAGAACTCTCATAATAATGTTTCTGCTTCACAAGATTCTAAATAAAAAGAAGATAATTAATTATGAGAGCCCTAGAGACAAAAATTTATTATAACCCTTCAGAATAATATAATCAAAATAATAATATTTTTGCACCAGTTCAAACAAATTGAAAATTTGAGTACTTAATTGTTTTAAACTGTTTACATATTAGGAACTATGATTAAAAAATTAAGTTTTCCAATTTTTAATCCATTTGAATCGATGCGAAGATCTTATTATTCCGAAAATATTATTCTAAATAAATATAATTAAATTTTGTCTCTAGGCCTTTCATAATCATGTTTCTGTTCCATAGGATCGCAAATAAATAATTAGATTTATTCGAGAGTATAATTAATAAGATGTTATCTGTTTTATTTTTTCGTTTTCCTCCTTTTAAGGGACACGAAAAAAAAATATATGGTTGCTTTATTGCAAATATATGTCACAATAATGCATGGATATTTGTCCAAATAAGAAACTGGAAATTGATTGGATGAAAAAATGCAAATTGTCCGAAAATGATTGGAAAATACAATCCGTTTTTTTTTTTTTCCATGCAATTCAATAGACCATGTTTTCATCTATGGGTATAATTGGAAATGCAATTTGTAATCCTATCCCATGGTATTCCAATCAAACAAGGAATTGGGATTGGTAATCACAATCCCATGATTTAATCCTAACACAATCAAACACCCACTTGGGATTAGACTCGGTATTACTAATCCCATCTCCTTACCAATCCCATCTCCTTACTAATCCTATCAAATCCAACACACTTATCAAACATGGCCTTAAAGTACTGAATTCGGGATAAGCAGACAGTAGAAGTCTTAAAATCCGTAAAACAAACACTTTTTGAATGACTCATATGCAACATCTGTTTTTTTTAAAGTACTTTTTACCTCTCCATCGTCTCATGAACTCTCTCTCTCTCTCTCTCTCTCTCTCTCTCTCTACACACAAATGCCTATTCGTTGCACCATATTATCTCTCCCTTGGCCATAGTTGTCAAATCGAGAATCGAAATGGTCATTTTTTGAATCATGAATCGAATTGAATCGTGAATTGCTCTGATTCGGTCATGACTTCTATAATGCACAGAAACCTATACTTATTGATTAGGGTAACAATAATATATACTACAAATGAAAGATTTAGGCCTAAATCAATAAATACTTTCTTCTAAATGATGATTTTTGATAATAATGTGGAATATTAGGTAAGTTGCTTCTATTGCAACTACCAAGAGATGATGATTCGTAAAGTCTACTTATGGTTCTTTTTGTACAAAAGTGTTATAAGTACAAAACAAACCCTTAGAAGGTCTATAGAGTTATATTCCATTTTATCTTCCAAGTGCATTGCATGCTCAAAGCAAACTGTTAAAAGAGTGCTACCTCATGCAGTCTATACAATGTGTGATGATAATCTACTGTAGAAGTAGCGAATGCATAGACTACATGCAGTCTGTACAATGAGAGATGATAAGTAAATTTTGTATCTAGAGTTCTAGCTCTAAAAAGAATGCTAGACTAATGTAACATTGTAATATTGTATCAGTTAATCAAAACTATATCCAAACAAATTATAGCAAGTGTACATAATTACAATGAACCTTTTGTCCTCTTAACCCTTTTTCTTTAGCAAAACATTAGTGTGCCCTTTTGAGTTTTCTTTTATGATTTTTCTAAACCAAACGAAACTGGGCCTTGTTTCCTAATCAATTGGGGTCAGCTACATAAATCCTATTTTTGTATTGAGCTCTGTCCAGTGCTACCTGTTCACTTAGATTTAGAAAGTCCAAATCCTTCTATATCATTGCATTAGAAGTCAATTTCTTTTATAATTTTCTGGTGAAGAAATTTTTAGATTTATCTTTTTACAGTTAGTTTACAAGTAACCGATGTCTACAAAGTGTCGAATACCTAGTTATTTCTTTGTTACGGACACCTAGTAAATCTCAATTAGTTGCACAAAGAATGTTGGGCACCTTTTTCGGCACATGTCGTGAGGTCCTTGTGGTGATTAGAGACTATGGAGAAATTTCTGCCCAAAGTGGTATTATTAATTACTAACGTAGTTTGCTTTTGTTGAATCTGTTAGGGAAATGGTATTGAACGCAATGATCATCTTACTGAAGTGCCACATGACATCCTCTCATTTATTCTCTCATTTGTGAGCTTTAGAGATGCTATCAAGTCAAGGATATTATCTAGGAGATGGAAATCTATCTGTCCATTTATGTTAACAAATCTTGACTTCAATCCTCATTCCGTGCTTGGAATCGACAAGAGGAGATGGCACTCAAATAAAATCTCATTCGAGGATTTGTGTAAGTTTGTGAGAGGAGTGGATCAACTTGTTGAGCTGTACAAACATGAAAAGGTAGACTCTCTCCGAGTTTGTTTTTGTCTTGGAAATGACTACGCTTGTTCTATCGATCAGTGGATCCGTTTTGCAATCAGCCTGAAAACTGAAAAACTCGTTTTAGACTTTTTTGCCCAATGTCACAACCATTTGGAGCTCAAATTCATTTCTAAGAAATTCTATGATTTTCCTTGCGAGCTTCTTCCTCAAGGTAAAGCGTCTCCATTAAAGCATTTGTGCCTAAAATCATGCAACCTACGACCAACCCCTCATCTTGCAGACAAGTTTATCTCCCTAAAAACCCTTTATTTAAAACACGTGTCCGTAGATCAAAGCATGGCCACGAGTATTCTTTCTGGTTGTTTGAGCCTTGAATGGTTGAAATTAAAGAACAGTATCCTTCCTGAGGCTTTCCGCATTCATGTTCTCTCCCTCCACTTGAAGACGTTGATCTTGGATGATTGCTATTGCTTACAGAAGATTGAGATATACTCTGCTAGTCTCACCACATTTGAGTATACTGGTCACTCAAAAAGATTTTCTTTTCTTCATGTTCCCCTGCTGGAAAAAGTGCATATCAAATTCTTGGTTGGTTACAAGAATCATACACGATATATGTTCAATGCGCTTGCAAAAGATCTTCCTCAACTTCAAATATTATCAGTAGTTTTGACAAAAAATGAGGTACGAAAAAACCTTTAATGAATTCTTGCTCTTTATTGTTAATATATCATTTAGTTAAAATGGTATATTTCCTGGGCTTATTGTTTTTCTTCTTTTGTCTTTAGCTTCCAGTGCCTAGAAGAATAACTACATTCAGTTATCTCAAACAATTGGAGTTATTTGTTTTGGCATCGCCAGACTTTAACCTTCATTCTCTTACTTCACTTATCAATGCTGCTCCCCTTCTGCAGAAATTCAATTTGTCGGTGAGTTATGAAATCTTACCCATGAGAATTCTAAAAATATGTTTTTTCGTCAGGGGATGTTGAAATGGATGTGAATCATGCATATTTTGTTTTGATCTTTTATCACATTTTCATGGAAGCAACACCTTACTTGCAACAAACATGGGCCTTAGTATTCCTGTGTTGCATATGGTGTTCAATTTATTTTTCTTCGTGTGTTCTCTTTTTTTTGAAGGTTGCGGTTGATTAGATTTATTGTGTGTGTTGCTAAATGGTTTCATTTCATGATAGGTAAATTTGTTTTAATTCATTTGTTGAGCTGCCCTTTTATTGAATTTATATGTTTATTGAGCTATCTTTTTGTTGAATTTAGTTGTTTATTAAGGGTTACATAATCTCTACATCAGTTGTTCACTAGGCAGAAGTATAGATGGTTAGAATCAGTAGCATGCTTCTTTATTTCTTGCTTTTTGTCAGCAACCAAATGAATTTTAGTGGTTTAGAGTTGTTCGCTGATGTACGAAAGGGGACAATGAGTCCAAATGATCAAAAGAAAGGGAAGTTACTGCAAAAGGACATTACGGCTCCATTTGTTTGGACGTAAAATATTTTCCGATAAAATATTTTACCTATTTTCCGGTGTTTGGTTGTGTAAAAAATGAGAAAAATATTTTATATGTAAAACATTTTCCATCAATTGGATGAAAATGACTTACCCTTAAATCTTTCGTAAGTTATTTTCTGAGATGAACTAACTATCTTCTACTGCAATTCTCACTTCTCAGTTTCCTCGATCGTCAGTCCTGACCCACGTTTAATTCCAATAATCTCATATCTCTCCACCGTTTAAGCTCCCCTCCTCTCTCTACACTATTTTTTTGATTTCTGAAAATATTTTTAAGTACCAACCAAATACCGAAAAATAAAAGTTTAAAGTTTGTTTTCTGAAAAAATATTTTACATAGAAAATATATATTTTACATTGTAAAACATTTTACATCGAAACAAACAGAGCCTACGTGTTGCAGTCACACTGTGATTCCAATTTGAACTCTTCAACAACAAAGAAAGGCCAGAAGCCCAATAAAAAGTGATATCAGAAGTATTTTTTCGAAAATCCTCGTTTTTTGTATTTTGAAAAGCTCTCATTCTCTGCTCTAAGTTAATAAGAAAAACAATTCGCAAATTACAGCTCTCCCAAGAAATCAATCCTTACTATTAATGTCATATCCCTCGAAGTCAATCGCCAATATATATCTGAGCAAATACAAGAGATATTACACCATCCAAGTCTACTGGTCGAATAACCCACCGTAATGTAAGCAAAAGGACTTGCATGACTAAATAATCAATTATCTCCTTCTCGATCCTACACATAATCAAGGTTCTAAAAGTCGCTAGGCGCTAGTCGAGCGGCCGGACAACGCCTAGCGATTTATCGGTGCCCATACATTAGGTTGATTTTCCATTTTTTTAAAATGTTCTCACGATCGGAGGCGAGACGTTAGGTAGTGATTTGGTTTTGGCCTTTGGGGTTTTGAATTTTCGATTATGAACTGTGTTTGGGTTTAGTGGAAATTAGTTTATATCATAGGAAAATTATACCAATACTATATTTCCATGACAGTAAAGCCCTTAAAATCTGAAAATCACATCGCCTAGCCGATTATTTGTCGAGTAATCCCGCCTAGCCAATTATTTGTCGAGTAATCCCGCCTAGCAGCCGATTAATCATCCTGTCACCTAGACCCCTAGGCAAGGCGGCAATGTACCGCTTAGCGCCGATTAATCGGCCGCCTAGGCCGCCTTTTAGAACACTGCACATAATACATGAGTTGGGCGTAAAATTCAATTTATCTCCTCATCTGAACAAGTATGTTGAGTCTAAAGCTAAGTTTAAAGTACCACAAACTTCAAGAGGAAGAAGTGCATTCCAAATCTGATGAGGGACAAAATGGGTACGGTTGGATCATGAATAACCTTATCAAAAAAGCCTTTACTAGTGCTGCCATAACTCCCTGCATCAACAAAGGATCCTCGAGAATATACATCAATGAAACAGGCTTATGGCCTCACAATCATTAAGTTTACTCATATAATTAAAATCTATGTAGCACGGATACGGATACAGATACAGATACAGATACAGACACCGACACCGACACATGACTCGAGATTCCTTAAAAAATGAGGATACAGACATGGCAAAAAAATATTTTTTATATTCTAGTGGAAATATGTTAAGATGTATATGCATGAAGCTTCATTATATATAAACACTTCCTCTGTTTGCATTTGTTAGTCCATTTTTGAAATCTATGCCATTTTTAATCGTTTATATCTTTCAATATGGATCTCCAAAAATATGTAATATGGATTTCGTTTGATAGATCTCACTTAGTTGTATGATTCAAAGTTCGCAAAATCAAGAAAACGATTATAAATTGAAGGGCAAATTTTTGTAGGCATCCCTCTAGTTTTACAGTTGTCTCAATTTCGTCCCTTTAGTTTCAATTGTCTCAATTTTGTCCCTGTAATTTGTTTTACGTTCCAAATTGGTAAAATCGTTAACACCATTAATGAAACTAATGGAAAAATATGATTAAAAAATTAAGTGCTCCAATTTTCAATTTGGTTGAACCGGTGCGAAAATCTTATTTTTTAGATCATTTTATCCTTGATGGTCGTAATGAATTTTTGGTTCTAAGACCTTTCAATGAGCACCCGAAAACTCCTTATTTAGTTTCAGGGCTCCCTTAGAGTGCTCATTAAAAGGCCTTAGAGCCAAAAATCCATTATGACCTTTTAAGATAAAATGATAAGAAAAATAAGATCTTCGCACCAGTTCAAACAGATTAAAAATTAAAATACTTAATTCCTTAACTATATTTTTTAATATATAAATTGTGTAAAAAATTAAGTGTTTCAATTTTCAATCTGTTTGAACCGATGCGAAGATCTTTTTTTTCTGATCATTTTATCTTAAATGGTCATAATGAATTTTTGGCTCTAAAGTCTTTCAATGAACATCCAAAGAGAGTCTTGAAACTAAATAAGGAGTCTTCGGGTGTTCGTTGAAAGGCATTAGAGCCAAAAAGCCATTACTACCATCTAGGATAAAATGATCAAAAAAATAAGATCTTCACACCGGTTCAATTAGATTGAAAATTGGAGCACTTAACTTTTTAATCATATTTTTCCGTTAGTTTCATTAACGGTGTTAACAATTTTACTAGTTTAGAACGTAAAATAAACTACATGGACGAAATTGAGATAACCGTAAAACTAGAGGGACGACTACGAAAATTTGCCCTAAATTGAAAGATATAAGCAATCAAAAGTGGACCTACAAATGCAGACGGAGGTAGTTTCATCTATACATCATATTACACTTTTAACCCAAAAATATTTGAATTAATTCACATTTTTCCCCCAAAAATTGCACCTTTGTAGGCAGTTGGGTTTACTATGTATTTGGAGAATGATATGGCTTGTGCATATTTTCCCTACTTTCCATAAGCAAATGGTATGGCAAGTGGCTTTGGGATCTTTGTAGGCTGAAGGTTTACTATGTATTTGGAGAATGGTATGGCATGTGCATATTTTCCCTACTTTCTGCATGTTATTCTTATGGCTGTGCTGTTATTATGTGAAGCAATTAGTACATAGCTGAACGAAGCAGTAGGTTATTCAACTAAAGAGAGTTATTATTTCCTGTTTGGTGGCAGTTACATGACTGGAGATCAGGAGATACAGTAAGTGTGGAACAGTACTCTGAACATGCACATCTTCAATTGAAAGAAGTTGAAGTGCATGGATTTTGTGGTACATCGAATCAGATGGAGCTCGCTATTTATTTGCTTAACAATGCCGTGTCACTTGAACGAATGACTCTGACTACACAAAGGAGATTTTACCGTGGCGCTGGAAAGTGGACAAGTACCAGCTTCTATTGGATTGAATGGGAAAAGAAAAAAGAGCATGCCTATGATTTACTCCTCAAACAAAGAGTCAATTCACGTACAAACCTAGTTTTTCTGTGACTCTTGCTTGGGCTACGGAAGTTGCTAAGCATTGATCCACAATCAGCAAAAGAGGTAATTTATGTGTTGTCTGTGCAATTATTTTGGTTGCCCCTATTTTATTTATGTAGAACTCAGCTGATGATTTCCGGACCTATGTTCTTTACTCCCGAGATGGGTATTTATATTTATATGTTTTATGTTTCAGTGTAATACAATAATGCACTTTCATTTCGTTTTTTATTTTATTATCTATGCTGGAAATATTCAGTACTCATTTGGTTTTGGTAAGTAGTAAAGATTGTGTAAAAGAAGAGGGCCAAACACAAAAGGACCTCTATACAGTATACACTTCCATGTGTATCTAAAGATGTATCGCATCTAGAAATTGCTCGAGGGAAGGTTACACTCTTTTCGACTTCGAACTGTACAAACTACTAACAGAGTAGATTGAATCAATGAAACAAGTTGAAACAAAAAGCATCCCGAACTTCCTCAGTTGGCTGAGTTGCTGAGCATCTTTTGTGCTTCTTTCTTACCATCACGCCAGTTCGAAAGTTACTGTTGAAAAATTGGCCGCTGCAATCTATTTTGTTGACGAAATCTCTACCAAACCTATAATACGCTTCGAGCCACGACTATGTCGCTTTCCTAAAGACAGTATTTGCCCCCACCAGTTGATATGCAAAGGTTACAGCAAATCTGCCTTCAAGATAAATCGAAACCCGAACTCTAAGTTCTTTCCGTTTTCGTTTGCACTAACGAAACGGACAGAATACCTGCTTGAATGAATATAAGAACCGAGAATCACTGTGTTCTATTTTCTGCAGCAAAACAGAACGCAGAATGAATGCTAGAAAATATAGAGAGAGATGTGGGAGAAATTCGGATTATTTGTGTCGCTGGATTATGACAAGTAGTGGTCTATTTATAGGCCACTACGCACCCTTTAGGAAAGGATACGCACCTGATCTAATCTGACCGTTGGATCAGATCCTACGGTCTAGATCGACCAGTCACACCGAACCGGTGTACTGTTTTACTCACACCCAATCGGATTTAATCCAATCCGTTGGATCGTGCCCATTCGCGATCGATGGCTGAGATCGCAACTCTTCGAACCAACGTACCCGTAGGCTCAAGTTGCACCCGATCGGAACCGCTCCGTGTGACTCACCTGCCACATGTGTGACACGCGGCATCCACATCAGCGACACCTTACTGCCAACTCGCAATAAGAAATACTGCCAACTCGCAATAAGAAATGGCGCCTAGCGCTGACGTGCAAAGTGCAAAGTGCAAAGTGCGCCGCTAAAGCGCCACAATGCACCACAGCCCACGCCGCGCGCGCGCTCGTGTTTGTACCGGCTCTGCCTGTATGGTGTGCAACACCAAAGGGCTGCATCACACTAGATCATTGTTTATTCATATTAGGAATGTTTCCTAATATATACCACTCTAACATCTCTCAACTATCCAATGTGGGACAAAGCTCACAAAGAGGAAAAACAAACATTCTAAGGAAACAAGGAAATTTTATAAAACCAAAACAACGACTCCTTTATTTTGAAAATCTCTAACAGTTACGGATAAGGAAATGCAATCATAGTTAAGTCCACTCCGGTGTGCTGCTTTCTTACACGGTTAGGAAATACTCCGTAGTTAAGTCCACTCCATTGTGGCAATTCATGAATCATTTTGTGGTTTTCCCTTTAAGTCGCACACAATTGCTCTTTTGCTTAGAAGTTAGATTCACGGCATCAACCATTCAACGTTAGGCGCAACAAGCCTTTTTTTTTTTTGGTCAACATTGTATACATAGCGGGGTTTAATGGAGGGTGTTAGAGTTAGCATAAGGGGTCTAGAGGTTATCCATAGCCCTGACTGGCCCCCAAAGCCCCGCCTCTTGTAGAACTCGAACCCAAGTCACCACTGGGAGGAGGGAGATGAGCAATCAACTTCACTAGAAGTGGTTCTCAATCAACAAACGCCCGCATACAATCAACAAACGCCTACAAAGGAGGCCTTGCTTGGCATACCCGTGTCGAAAACAGGAGTTTTCAGAGGGATAACTAGTTAAATTTAAATTGAACTCTTGTTGTGTAAATATAGATAAAGAAAAACAATTAGCTGATTGGTGATAATTCTAGGTCTTGGTCAAAATATAAAAGTTCTACTACGAACTCACCTGCTGAAACATTTAAATACAACCTACGAAATGAGTAAGCATAATAAGTCAATTTAAAAATTTAGTAGTGGAACCGCGCACAAAATTTGGCACAATACATTGAAGTTTGTTATTTACAAAGCGTAAGAAGGTATGTATAATATTGCTTGCATTTTACTCCCTCCGCCCCAATTCTATTGTCCATCGTTCTATCCTAATCGGCTAAAAAATTAATTATAACTTTTAATTTGTAATACCGATTATATGCAATATGAATCTTGTTTGATAGATTTCAATGAGCTTTTTTAAACGGTTTTTTCAAAATCACCTAAAACGTTATAGATTACAATATATAATCAATTGAAAAGTGACACGGACTCCCAAAAGGGACAAAAAAATTGGGACAGAGGGAGTATGTGTAATTGTAACATTGTCTAAATCCATAATTGCTATATTTTGGCCTAATAAGCCCAATGGTTTTTTAGTTGTCCTTACTCAATTTTTTTTCTCGCAATTATTAGTTTTTTATGGACTATTGCTTCGTCATGACGGGAGGAATTTAAAAAGTAAAAAATTACAATCGAAACTCAATTTAAAGACTAAAAAATTGGCTTATTTGTCTTTATATTTTTGGTTTCGATCGTAATATTTTTACTTTTTAGGTTCTTCTCATCATGACGAAATAATAATTCACAAAAAATCGAAAAAAAATCTAGTAGATTTGATTTTTTTTTAATAATAAAATACGGTAAATTGGGCTAAGGTCCATTTTGAAGGTGGTTGTGGACTAAAACCTAAATTGTAATAGCGGTAAAGGTCCATTATTGTAACATTTATAAGGTCTATAAGGTCTATAGTCTTTTTATGGACAAAAATGCCTCGACTGCCCCTTACTATCTATATAATGTGTTATTTTGTGTTATTTTTCTTCTGAGCTGGTGCTTCTCTCTCTCTCTCTTGATCTCGATCTCGATTCTCTCTTTGACAATCTCTCCCAATCATGATCAATATCTCTGTCTTTGGTGTTTTTTCTGATCATGATCTCTGTGGCGATGTATTTTGCTCAAGATGTGTGACGATTTTTACGATCTACTCCCGATCTGTTCTTAGCAACTTTTGTTTTTATTGAGATAGTGTTATCTGTAACTCTATTTTGTGAAATGTATTGGTTGCGATACTGTTATCTCTTTTAATTTTTGTGTTGATACAGATTTTATTGGTTGAGATAATAGTATCTCAGACAAATAGAATTCACCTTCAGGTTAGAGTATAATAGCACACCAAGTGGTTATTTGTATTGCAAATGTTTTGGTTTAACCTCCTCTTCCTTCACCTTTTTTTGTCCTCTTCCTCCTCATTTTCTTCTTCTTCTTCTTCTACTTCTTCTTCCAGTTGTTGTTCCTATTGTTCCTCTTGAGATAGCGTTATCTCTTTTAATTTTTGTGAAATTTACTGGTTAAAATGTATTGGCTGAGATACTGTTAAAACGAATGAGATAACAGTATCTCAATCAATTCAATTCACAAATAAACTAAGGGATAAAGCAAGAGATAGTAATATCACAATGTAAACACATGCGAAGACTCCATTACACAATATTTAACATGTTTTCTGTCATTTTTTCTGTTAAAACAGATTAGATAATAGTATCTCAGTTAATTCAATTCACAAATAAATTAAGAGATAACTCTAGCTATCTGCCAGAAATATATTATATCGACAAAAATGAAGCAAGAAATAACAGTATCTCAGATAAATAGTGTTGGTATCTCACAGACTTAATTAAGAGATAATGTTATCTCATCGAAAATATTTTTTTGTTGTATTTTACAACAAAGGATAAAGTAAGAAATAGTAATATCACATTGTAAACACATGCGGAGACTCCATTACAACGATGACGATAGTGACGGTGACAGAAACACGTGTATGCTGGGTATTTTTAGAACGCGTGTCCATATAAGGACTGGAACCACTACAAAAAGTTTAGGTGGACTAATTGCACGTTGGATGCTGTAGTGTGTCCTTATCAATAAGACTCCCAAAAAAATAAGTTATTTGGTTTATTATGCCAAAATAGTACTCCCTCCGTCCCTTTTTAAGTATCCTACTTCGTAATTTCAATTTTTTAAAAAGACATTATCATTTTACCTTTCACATCAATTTTTTCCTCCACTTTCCCTACTTACCCATCATCATTACACTTTTACTCACTAACTTTTCAAAATAGAATCTACTTTTAGGGACAAAATAGACAATGCACCAACTTTTACCCAATAACTTTACAAAATGAACACTTATTAAGGAACAGTCCAAAATGGAATACCGGACTATAAAAAAGGGAAGGAGGGAGTAGTGTGAATTTCTTTATATTACTAAGTACATGAAAGATGAGAGAGTAGTTTCGCCAAATTTATGTACCCATCAAAAACCTTCTATGACAGTCCAACTTAAAATACTGTACCTTGTAATGTTGTCCCATCAAAACTTTCTAGTTTCTATGAGTCGATGACGTGGCTCTCTCAACCAGCTTACGATTAATATGGAGGGAGTATATAAACCAGTGTAATGCTAATGAGTCGTTCTACCACCACACCCACTTACACACCCATTCACACACCCACACACACAACAAGGGTGGGCCCCGCACACACTACACATCCAGTGTGTGTGGGCCCCACCATTGTTGTGAGTGTGGGTGTGTGAATGGGTGTGTAAATGGGTGTGGTAATTGATTTGAGTTCTTCTACCACCACACTCACTTACACACCCATTCACACACCCACACTCACAACAATGGTGGGGCCCACACACACTGGATGTGTAGTGTGTGCGGGCCCCACCCTTGTTGTGAGTGTAGGTGTGTGAATGGGTGTGTAAGTGAGTGTAGTGTTAGAATTATTGAATTAATTGATTTTGGCGCCTCTCTTTTAAATAATCACAATCTAATATTTATCTTTTAAAATGTTAAAAATACACATGACAAGAAATCTAAAAAAATAAGTGTGGTTATTAAAAAGTGGAGTGCCAAAATCATTACCCTATAATTATTTCATTCGATATTAGCATGCAATTCTAAGAGCATCCACAGTGGAATAAGCAAAATAAAAAGTTGCTAAAGTTAACAATGTTTGTTCAAAAAAGTGCTCACATTGGAATAACCAAACTTAACAACCTCTTAGCAACTCATCAAATTTTGACTTTTGAATAATCAAAACTAGCAACCTTTAGCTAATAACCAAATTTAGTGATCCTCATATTTTATCAATCAAGTACACCCATCATTACACAAAAATCTTATCTCTCAACAATGTTTTCATAAAATAACTATAAAAAACTATTCTTACTTTTCTTTTTAAACTTTTTCTAAAACAAAAAGTCATTATATGAACTATTTTTTTTAATTTTTTTTATGAAAACTGTTTCTTCAATTTTTTTAAAAATTGTATTTACACAAAGCTATTTTTTTACACATTTTTTTTTCATTAACTATTTTTTTATCCAACTATTGTTTTTCTTCCAAAAACTGTTTAATTAACTTTTTTTTTTTCAAGAACAGATATTTTTTTATAAAAACTGTTTTTAACATGAACTAGTTTCTCAAAAACTAGTTTTTCAAAAGATTTACATGAAATGAAGGGGAAAAAATTGGAGAAAACTCATGGAAGGAAGTAATGATTCCATTGGTTTTGATTATGAGCAAAAAATAACCAATGTGAGACTTGACATTGTTAACTTTAACAACCTCTAAATGGATAATCAAAATCTGATGTGGCATGAGTTGATTTATCACTTTTGCTTATTCCGCTGTGGATGCTCTAAGAGGACCCAAATGGTATAACAAAAACTAAAAGATTGTACAGTAAAATGTTTGCTCAAAAAAATTTATTCACAATGGTATAATCAAATTTAACAACTCGTTAACCTATAACCAAATTTTGGCATTTGAATAACCAAAACTAATAACATTTTTCTCTTCAGATAATCAAATTCAAAGGGGATCTCTCTCTCCTTCCATCACCTATTAATGGACCCCCACCCTTACATATTTGCATCTCTCTCTCTCTCTCTCTCTCTCTCTCTCTCTCTCTCTCTCTGTTTTTCAGGTGGAAGATCCTCTTTTGCTTGATACCTACAGGAGTACACCGATCAGGTGCCAATGAATGACATGAGCATGAGAGCTAATGCTACTCTAAACTTTCCAGGAAGAACATACCGATTCTACAATCACAAAATCGATATATGGATTTGGCCATGGTCTCAGCTACTCAACTTTCTCCAAATTCATCACATCTGCTCCGTCCACTATAGTAATAAAACCTTTGTCAAAAAACCACCAAAACAACACTCTTTCCCCGGACTCCACTGCCCTTCAACCTAACGGTCAAGCCATCGACGTTTCCTCGACAAACTACCTAAATCTACGATTTCAAATTGGTTTTGCCATGAAGAATTGTTAGAATTGTGGCTCATGGATCCGTAATTGGGGGTGCAGGGGGCAACACGGTACGGTACGGTACGTATAGGGGTATTTTTGGGATACAGACCAAATACCAGATTAGGGTTAGAATAGAGTCGGTATAAATACTCTATGTTGTAAACCCTAATTCATTACTGTGATAATAAAGAACAGCAGCCGCTCTCGCTCCCGTGAACGTACCATGTTTTGGGGAACCACGTATATCTCTGTGTTTATTCTTTACTGTTTATACTCGTAAATCGTGTGCGTGTGTGTCGATCCTAACAAGTGGTATCAAAGCTTCAGGCTGTTTTTAAGATCACACAGAAGAACGATGTCATCGAGTTCGTCTGTTTCAAAGTTCGATGTGATGAAGTTCGATGGAACTTCGAATTTCGGATTGTGGCAACAGCGGGTAAAGGATCTGTTGGTGCAGCAGGGTTTGTACAAGGGGTTGAAGGCGAAGCCAGAAGCCATGTCGAACGACGATTGGGAAGAACTCCAGATGAAGGCGGTGAGTACGATTCGTCTGTGTCTTGCAGACGAAGTCATGTATCATGTGTTGGGTGATGAATCGCCGGCTGGGGTCTGGACTAAACTGGAGAGCAGGTATATGTCAAAATCGTTGACGAATAAACTGTTTCTAAAGCAGAAACTGTTTGGGTTGAAGATGGCCGAGGGGGCTGATTTGATTCAGCATATCAACACGTTCAATCAGGTTGTGAGCGACCTGCAACGGATTGACGTAAAATTTGAGGAGGAAGACCAAGCGCTGATGTTACTGTGTTCACTACCGATTTCTCTCGAAACCCTAGTTACAACCTTACTCTGGGGGAAAAAAACCCTAGAACTGGAGGAAGTCACTGCAGCCCTTCTGGCGTATAATCAACGCAAGCAACAAACAGAATCGCTGCAGGGTGAAGGTCTGGTGGTTAAGGGGTACGGGGATCGAGGTAGGAAGAAGGAGAGGGGTAAATCAGTTTCGGGGCACGGGAGGTCTCAGTCAAAGAACAGGTCCGAGGGCACGTTTGAGTTCAAGTGTTACAGGTGTCATGAACCGGGGCACATGAAGAAAGACTGTCCACAAAGAGGAAAGGGAACTGACTGGAAGAAGAAGGGAAAGGCAGGGGAGAGGAAAGATGGATCATCCACTTCTGCAAACGTTGTGGAGCAGGAGTCAGATGATGGTGATATGCTTTCGGTCTCAGCCGGTCAGAATGACTTGGCAGATTCATGGATTCTGGATTCGGCATGTTCGTTTCACGTATCTCCTAACAAGGATTGGTTCAACACCTACAGGTCAGTGAATTGTGGTAATGTTCTTATGGGTAACGATGCATCGTGTAAAGTCATAGGAATAGGCACAATAAAGATCAGAATGTTTGATGGTGTTGTGAGAACTTTAGGGGATGTTAGACATGTTCCAGATTTGAGAAAGAATTTAATTTCGTTGGGAACCTTAGACTCTAACGGCTGTGGTTATAAAACAGAAGGTGGAGTTATGAGGGTAACGAAGGGTGCCATGGTAATTATGAAAGGTTCTAAGGTTCCTGGAAATATCTACAAGTTGGTAGGGAGTACAGTTGTAGGTGGAGCTGCTGTCACTACAACAGATGATACTGATGATACCATGCTTTGGCATATGCGGTTGGGACATATAGGAGAGCGTGGGATGTTAGAGCTGCATAAGAGGGATCTGCTGAAAGGGGTTAAATCTTGTAAATTGGATTTCTGCAAGTTTTGTGTTCTGGGGAAACAGTGTAAGGTGCAGTTTAGGAATGCAACTCACAGAACAAAGGGAATTCTTGACTACGTTCATTCAGATGTTTGGGGGCCAGTGAGAGTAGCTTCGAAAGGAGGATCTCTGTATTTCTTGTCCTTTATCGATGATTTTTCGAGAAAAGTTTGGGTGTACTTCATGAAACACAAGTCTGAAGTCTTTGCTAAGTTCAGAGTGTGGAAAGCTGAAGTAGAAAACCAAACAGGGAAAAAGATTAAGTGCCTCAGGACAGATAATGGGAAGGAATTCAAGAATAGGCCTTTTCTGAAGTTTTGTGAGGAACAGGGGATTCAGCGACACTTTACAGTTCGAAAGACACCTCAACAGAATGGGGTGGCAGAAAGGATGAACAGAACCATTGCAGAAAGGGCAAGGTGTTTGAGATTGAATGCGGGACTTCCGAAGGTTTTTTGGGCAGAAGCAGTGAGTATGGCATGCTTTGTTATAAACAGGTCACCGAGTGCTGCTTTGGATGGGAAGGTAGCTGAGGAGATGTGGACAGAGAAAGAGGTTGACTACTCAGGGTTGAGAATATTTGGGTGCCCGGCCTATGTTCATATTCCCAGTGATGAGAGGTCGAAGCTTGATGTGAAGTCTAGACAGTGTATCTTTCTTGGTTATGAGAAAGGGGTCAAAGGGTACAAGCTTTGGGATCCAGAGACAAAGAAGGTGGTGATCAGTAGGGATGTGGTATTTGATGAGGACTCTATGGTCAAGGCACATCAAAAGGTTCAAAAAGCTGAGTCAGAGGAAGTGAGCAGCAGACAGCAGGGCATACAGATTGAGCTGGAAGGTTTTGATAGAGGTGATACAGAGCCAGATGAACAGCTTGATCAACAGCAGCAGCAGGAGCAGTAGCAAAACTTGGCCGCTGGGAGAACCAAGCGCACAATCAAGCCACCGGTGAGGTATGGGTTTGAGGACTTGGTTTCTTATGCATTGACTACTACTAGTGGGGATCCGTCTACTTTTCAGGATGCTATCACAAGTTCTGAAAGGGATAGATGGATGGAAGCCATGGTAGAGGAAATGGAGTCTTTGCATAAGAATAAGACTTGGGAGTTGAAAGAACTGCCCAAGGGAAAGAAGCCAGTGGGTTGTAAGTGGGTATACAAGCGGAAAGAGGCAGCAACAGAAATGGAGAGGGAAAAGTTCAAGGCTCGGTTAGTGGCAAAGGGGTATTCACAGAGGAAGGGGATTGATTTTGATGAGGTCTTTTCTCCAGTGGTGAGGCATACGTCAATCAGGATTATCTTGGCATTGGTGGCTAGCTATGATTTGGAGTTGGAGCAGATGGATGTGAAAACGGCTTTCCTCCATGGTGATTTGGAGGAAGTCATATACATGGAGCAGCCTGATGGGTTCATGCAGCCAGAGACTGAGCATCTTGTTTGTAAGTTGAAGAAGTCACTTTATGGGCTGAAACAGTCTCCAAGACAATGGTACAAGAGGTTTGACTCTTTCATGATACGGATTGGGTACACACGCTGTGAGTATGATTGTTGCGTTTATGTTAAGAGTCTTGATGATGGTTCCTATATTTTCTTGCTTCTTTATGTGGATGATATGCTGATTGCTGCAAGGAGTATGGTTGAGGTAAATAGGTTGAAGTCTTTATTAGGTAAAGAGTTTGACATGAAGGATTTGGGAGCCGCTAGGAAGATACTTGGAATGGAGATTCGCAGAGATAGGTCAGTTGGTAAGTTGTGGTTATCTCAAAAGAATTATGTGGTGAAAGTGTTGGAGAGGTTTAGTATGGTTAATGCCAAACCGGTCAACACTCCATTGGCAAGTCATTTCAGATTATCTTCAGCTCAGTGTCCTGTGTCAGATGAAGAAATTGAGGATATGTCGAAGGTTCCTTATGCGAGTGCAGTGGGTTGCTTAATGTATGCAATGGTTTGTACGAGACCCGATTTGGCACATGCAGTTAGTACAGTCAGCAAGTACATGGCCAATCCAGGCAGAGATCATTGGAAGGCGGTCAAGTGGATATTCAGATACTTGAGAGGTACTTCGGATCGTGGGATTATGTTTGGCAAACGGGATCAGATTTCAGTTGTGGGGTATGTGGATGCGGATTATGCTGGGGGTCTGGATGACAGAAGGTCTACAACTGGTTATGTGTTTACACTTGTAGGTGGGTCTATTTGTTGGAGATCCATGGTATAACCTCTGGTGGCTCTATCTACTACTGAGTCTGAGTATATGGCGGTGACTGAGGCTGCTAAGGAAGCATTGTGGTTGAAAGGGTTTGTTAAGGAGCTTGGCATAGATCAAGGTGGAGTTCAGTTGCATTGTGACAGTCAGAGTGCCATTTATTTGGCAAAGCATCAAGTGTATCATGCTCGAACCAAGCATATCGACGTGAGGTTTCACAAGGTGAGAGAGTTGATTGATGCAGGTGATTTGATACTGGAAAAGGTGCACACTTCTGAGAATGCAGCTGATATGTTGACAAAGACGGTTACTGCAGACAAGTTCAAGCATTGCTTGGACTTGGTTAATGTCTCCCAGTGCTAGGAAAAGGGAGGCATCCCCCCAACTTACTGGATGGTGATGATTATCTTCTGAATGGGTGAGAATAAATTCGCCAAGGTGGAGATTGTTAGAATTGTGGCTCATGGATCCGTAATTGGGGGGTGCAAGGGGCAACGCGGTACAGTACGGTACGTATAGGAGTATTTTTAGGATACAGACCAAATACCAGATTAGGGTTAGAATAGAGTCGGTATAAATACTCTATGTTGTAAACCCTAATTCATTACTGTGATAATAAAGAACAGCAGCCGCTCTCGCTCCCGTGGACGTAACATGTTTTGGGGAACCACGTATATCTCTGTGTTTATTCTTTACTGTTTATACTCGTAAATCGTGTGCGTGTGTGTCGATCCTAACAAGAATGATGGCCTGGTGAATGGGACCCATGTCGTGCTGGTGTACTCTGGAAACCGCCGAGTTCAGAGGGGCTTGTTGGGATGCCGAGCTTGGAGTTGGTCGGGTTTGAGAGGGAAGACGAAGATGGTGAAGATGGAGTTGGATGTGTGTAAGAGGCTGAGTTTAGTGGATGGAGAGGTGAAGAGGAAGGTAGTTATTGGGCAGCATGAACTTATGGTTGGGTCTTCTAGTGAAAGGCAAGTGAAGCACCATTTCAAAGAAA
>BPLS01029703.1:0-39839 GCA_019656275.1 Rhododendron kiyosumense | reverse complement strand
GCCAAAGGACCCCCTTCCCGCCAATTTAATTGAGACGGCGTTAAGTTGACAGTTAAAAGAGCCTGAAAAGACGAAATTGCCCTTATGTATATAAAGTCACACTTGGAGATATTTTCTCTCCATTTGGTACGCTCTCAACGCAGCGATAGAGTGAGAGAGAGCGCGAGAGAGAGAAACACTCCGACAGAGAGAGAGAAAGAGAAGAAGAAGACGAAACGATGAGGAACGACGATCAGATCACGTAAGAAGACGATAGCACGATGATGCTCACGATTCTTCTCCAACACTTGAAGAAGGTGGGTCGTTTTTAAGAAGAAGATCGGGGGACTCCAACTCTCTAAGAAAGATTCATCCTTTAAGCTAACAGGTAATCATGTAAACCCTAAATAGTGTAGGTATGTTTGTTAGATTTTGCTTCTTTTTTTACAGTTTTTTCGGGTTTTGTAGTGAAATTTGAATAGTAAGTTCGGGTTTCAGGATTTGGGGCTTTTCTGTTCCTTTGATATGGCTGTAATTCATGTTTTTTTTGGTTTAGTGTTATATTTTGTTAATGCATCCTGTGAAATCAATTTGGGCCTTTTTTAGGGTTTTTTTGGGTTGTCCTGCAATTTGTTTTGGTTAATCCGATTAGTTAGGGTTTGAAAATTTTTGGGTTAATCCGAATATGGCTTCTGTAAATAATTCATGTAACCACGACCATTTTAGGTTTTTTCTGCAATTTTGCTTTCGTTTTTGTTAATTTTGAGAAGTTAGGGTTTTGTATATTTGGGACTTTTGTGTTTTCCCTTGAAATTGAAACTTGTGACTGTTAGGAATTTGGTGCAGCTCTTTTGGGGACTTTTTGTATGCCTGATGTTGATCTTTATGGCTTATAAGTGTAACTGTATCACTATGGAATTTATGGACTAAAAATTGCTTTTGGTGCTGTCATGGTTAGTATTACTTAGTTTATTGTTGCAAAATGGATATACCTAGGGGCAGTAAATGACAGTATTTTTATGCTACATGGTTCTGGGTTGCCAAAACAGAGGCTGTGGTGGAATACGGGCTTGAGATGGATGGTTATATCCACTTCATTTCTATTATATGCTATTTTACCTAGTTTGGTGCGGTCTGTAGCTAGAGGATCTTTGCTTGGATTCATGGTCCTTCACTTGATATTGCTATTGGGGAAATAAGTATTTGGTTTTGTTTTTTCATCTTGTCTTTGTGCTCTGTTTGTATGCATGTACTTTGTTTTTTGTTTTATAGTTGGCGTCTTACTATCCTTATATCTTAGGTCTATGGTGGTTCATAATTGTCAAGTTCAAGGGTTTCAACTTCGTTGCCACTCTTGTTACATTGTCGAGGGTTTCAACTTTGTTGCCATTCTCGTTACCCGTGTGATGTCATCGTGCCCCTTGATCTAATTTAAGCTTTATAACTATCAAAGATCCATATTTTTCTTTAGTTAGCAAAAAAAAATATAGAAATATATTAATTTTATGGACGAAATCTTTACAATGATTAAAGGGAACATTTCAACTCACAACGCCTAACAGTGACTGTTTTTTTTTGCTTGTATTTGTGGGTTGGTGACTGTTTTTTTTCCTTGAAAATAAAAAATATGGCTTCTATTTTTTTTACTTAGTGTGTCACTCAAATTCAAAGACTATTAAGTTAGGGTTTCTGTTTTTTTTGCTTGTATTTGTGGGTTGTTGACTGTTTTTTTTACTTGAAAATAAAAAATATGGCTTCAATTTTTTTTACTCAGTGTGTCACTCAATTCCAAAGACTATTAAGTTAGGGTTTCTGAAATTTGGGGCTTTTCTGTTTTCCCTTCGTACATTATATTGGTTTTTTTTTTTTTTGGTCAAACAAAAATATGCTTTGTACATTATATTGTTGATTTCTGTTATGTGGTTCATAATGTCTATGATTATGTTTATTCCATGTATTTATTTTCAATTCATCTCATAACAGTCAAGTCACACTTTGCCTTGCAGATGACATGAAGTTTGAGACTTTTTTGTGAGCTAATTGAACATATTGAAGACTAACTTTTTGTAGATGGTACTATAGGGCTAATGTGGTAGTATATTTAGATACCACTTTTTTGTATACCACTTTTTGTATAGGGCAAAATAGATTCAGTACTTTTGTGATCTTGTGTTGGACACAACTTTATGTATAGTCCTGATTATGCTATGATTTAGCCCTTTTTTGTAATATGGATGACTGTAAACTTCAAACTTATGTCTTTTCACTGCTATTTGGATGTACGGGATTTGCATATGATGGCAAAGAAGTTTAGTTTGCCTTTGAACCTGTCAACTTGATAACTAGATTCAAGTTGTAAATGCAGTACATATTTTTGTACTTGGCATTGCTGCTATTGCATTTGATTTAGTTGAAGAAGAAGAAACCATGGTTTCTTGAGCACCACAGGTTTTAGGAAGGGAAAGAAAAATGAAGAGAGATGAGAAACGTTTTTTTAGAAATGAAGTTTTTGCCTCGATATTTTTGTACCACAGGTTTCTTACTCCAATATTTTTTCCTCTATTTTGCTTTCTTATCTCAATTTTAATTGCCTCTGAAAAGATATTGGTGAGGGGATATATTTACTACAAAGGAGAATAAGGGTGAGGGTAATATGGGTATATTATAAGTTAGTGTACAATGACATCATCTTTTCCATCCAAGTTCTAGCTACAGATTAATGGAGGGGGGTCCTTTGGTATTGTCAGCCAAAGGAGGGGAGGGCAGTGAAATTTCAGATACCTCAGGGGAGGTATCTGTCGGTGTCAGAAACCTCAAGGGAGGTCAGTGAAATTTGCCCTTGTATAAATTATATATTTTGGTAAGATAAATGAGCTGGAGGGACGTGTGGAGGGCCCTGTGCCACCTGTGCATCTAGGTAGTGCTGTGGAGACAGCCTGTCCTCACGGACAGTAGCTATGGCTCGAATTGGACATTCCACAGCGGGTCGGGGAGCCCCTATGGTCACGTCCAAGGGGGGTTGCTACGCTGGTCGCCCCCTCCTACCCTTTTGGTTATAAAAAAAAAAAACGACATAGTGACATACCATGTCTCACAAGTTTTGGAGAATATCAGTGTCCGAATTTACGTACGTGCTTACGTTTGCGTGCTCATGATTTTTTTATACGTCTCTCTCCACCGACCGGTTACCAGTTTTCAATGTCATCAAAGAAACTAACAGCCCGTGTTCTCTTCCTAGAAGCTTCCCTCTCTTCTCTCTCTCTCTCTCTATATATATACTCGATTCTCCAATCCAAGTTCATCTTTCCAACTATCGGACACTACAAAATGGCAACCAGAAGACACCCATCACCGCCAACGGACCCTTACAGTCTGCAACACCCATCACCACCACAACCGCCCCCGGGTTTATCAGGCCCACCGCCTGCGCTGCAGCCACATCACCTGAGTCAAGATTACTCTGCCCCTCCTCCCCCACCAGCACCACATGACCCCTGCCCGCCACCACCGCTTAACTCACCGCCTCATGGTCCTCCAAGTCCACCTCCACTGCCTCCAACACCGTATTTCGACCCCTACAAACCAGGTGACTATTCAGTGCTCCAGGAGTATACTCCCTCTTCTCACATAACATGTGGTGTGAATTCACATATTATGTGAGAGGAGGGAGTATACTCTCTCCTCTCACATAACCGGACCACCCCACAAGTTATGTGAGAGGAGGGCGTATACTCCCACCACCGCCTTGGCACCGCCCTCCACCGCCGTACTAATCATGCACGCCTACGAATTAGTACCATAAGCAGAAGCAAAAGCAGAAGTAGAAGCAGCAAAAGCAGAAGTAGAAGCAGAAGGAGAAGGTGTTTTAGATTTCCATTCCCCTGTCGTTAGTATTGAATGTAAATAATTTTCTGTCCTTTTTTTAATTGTGAACCCTTTCCAAGAAGGATAGAGTCATAGTGATTATGTATATTATTGATCAAATGAAAACAAAGTGACTAAGTGTGTAAGTTCCTGTTTTTATGTACATATATACAACAAGAGATTTGACGTTTGTGGCTTGTGATTCCCATTCTTGATGCAATGTTTCTTTCAAAAGTTCAAGTCTATCTGTCTTTTTTTAAGAAAAGTCAATCTTGGTGAACACATATCTCATTCAAATTCTCCGACTGCTATGTGAGCAGTATAACGAACTATATACAACTTTAAAAAAACTATAAAACTACAAAGAAAAGGGAAAAAAGCTACGTACCCATTTTTTTCTCCTTTTTATTGGTTTACGGTAATTAATAAAGAACTCATTGGACTTCAATTAAAGGACTAGGAAAATAAAGGGTACAGAACCAAAAGCAAAAGCAGGGAATTAGAAAGTAAAAGGGCATTGTGGTCTTTGCAGAACAAGTATTTCTTTTCATTAACTTATTACACTATTTTCTATTGTAGTGGCTTAATTTAGTTGTTCTCATTTGATGACTTTTATAACCTTGACCTAAGGCACACATTAACAAAGATTCGGATCCTCTCCACACATTCTCCTCCCACCTCTACCACACATTTTCACCAAAACATGTCACCTCATTAATGAATTGAATGGACAGCCCATATTAAATTCACAGATTTACTCGACGTCATTTCTTTACTTCCTCCAAACAGAAGCTAACAGTCCATTTTTTCTCCCTGCTCTAACCAAAGAAAAATTATCCCCTGCAATGAATCTGATGAAACCAACTCTCTCTCTCTCTGTCCTCAACCCATTTCCACCCCACCACAAACGCAGCCCGCCACCCCCTTTCCCCCTCTCTCTCTCTCTCTCTCTGACTCTCTCTCTCTCTCTAACTTCGAACCATGCTAGAAGAAACTCAAGGCAAAAATCTTGAACCAAAAGCTTTAAAAGCTTTGATTTGTTTTTTTCATGAAAAGAGATACGGATTTTATTAAAAAGAAAGATGGCCCGAAGACCGTACATCATCAAGGGCAAGGTTAGCTAAAAAATGGGGGACATGACCCCCCAATTCTCTAACCCAGCACCTAATAGAGATTATTTAGCCAACGAATGAGCTACCCTATTGAAAGAACGCTTAATATATTTAAAAACACAAGAGGAAAATAGATGAATAAGCTTTAAACAATCAGAGAGAATAGAGCTATAATCGGAGAAAGATTTTTCAACTTGAGTAAGAGCTTGCACAATCTAAATAGAATCGCCATCTACAATAATACTAGAGAAATCTTTATTTGCAGTAATAACTAGTTCTTCACGAAAGCCCAGTGCTTCCACAATTCTCAGGGAGAATAAATCAGGAAAAGGAATAGATGTCGTTCCCAAAATTTGCCCCGCATGATTGAAGTCGAGTAATAACTCATTTTTCCCCAATTTCTTCCCTAAATTGCTGCTAGTTTTCCAAAATTGGTTAAAATCAGTTTGCGAACATTTTTTCAAAAACCCCCAAATCTCATAGTATAGTTTTTTTTTTTTTTCAAATGAGGGCTTTCCAAAATTAATGTCATGTAAAATTGATGGAAAAAATTCAAGAAGACAATGAGATTTCTCCATTGTGAGAACTATAATAATGTTTGTACGAGCTATAGAGATTCCTACACTTGATGTTGCAATCAACATGAGCAGCAGTTATGAACAACAGTTATTTTATGGAATTTCTCCCACTTTGTACTTGGAGGTCAAGGAAATGAAGAAGAATTTGGAGATTTCAATTTCAAGGGTTCCATTCTCCTATTTGCATATTAGATACTAAGTTGGGAAGAAAGGAAGGACGTGGCTTCAACGGCGGGTGGTGGGGCTGGGTCGGTGGTGGTGGTTAAATGGGTAGAGAGAGAGAGAGAGAGAGAGTTGATTTCATCAGATTCGATGCAGGGGATAATTTTTCTTGGGTTAGGGAATGGAGAAAACAGAGACCGTTAGCTTCTGTTTGGAGAAAATAAAGAAACGATGTCGTGTAAGTCAGTGAATTTAATCTGGGCCATCCATCCAATTCATTAATCAGGTGGCATGTTTTGGTGAAAAGGTAGGATAGATGTGAGGAGAAAAACATGTGGAGAGGATTCGGATCCCCCCTTATTATAAATTATACATTTTAGTAAGACAAACGACAAACGAATTAAATCTCACAAATTGATTAAAAAAAGTTTACGTGCCACCAACCAATTTAAAGCATATCAATGTCCTAATCTGTACACGTTGGTTATACGTGTTCGTAATTTTGTTATAATTTCTCTCTCCACCTTTCAATTTTCAAGATTAAAAAACTAATGCTTATTTGGTTTGTGTTTTGAAAGTTTTTTTGAAAAATTGTAAGGGGTAATAAGTGGAGAGAGATAGAGGGAGAAATGTTAGAAGTAGGAAATTTAGGAGGAATTTTTTGAAAAATTCTTTTTGAAAATGGAAAAGAACAAGACATAAAACACTCTGTTACGTGTTCACTCTCTAGAAGTTTCCCTCTCACCCTCTCTATATATTCACCCGATATTCCAATCCAATACAAATTCATCATTTTATACAACTACAAAAATGGCATTCAGAGGACACCCATCACCAACACCGGACCCTTACAGTCCGCACGACCCACCACCACCACATGACCCCTGCCCACCGCCTGCACCGCTGCCACATGACCTGTGTCACGATTACTATGCCCCTCCTCCCCCACCACCGCCACATGACCCCTGCCCGGCCCCCGACGCCTTACTCACCGCCTCATGGTCCTTCAGGCCCACCTCCACTGCTGTACTTCGACCCCTACAGACCACCACCGCCTTGGCATCCCCCTCCACCGCTTGACCGCCGTACAAATTCAGCATGCCTACGAAGTAAAATAAGCAGAAGGAGGAGGTGTTTTGTATTTTCATTTCCTGCGGTTAGTTTTGAATATATGTAATTTTCTGTCCTTTTTATGAACCCTTTTTCATAAAAAAGAAAGTGATTATGTATGTAAGTCTCTGTTTTATGTATATATGTACGGAGAGAGATTTGAGGTTTGTGGCACATGTGATTCCCATTCTTGATGCATGCAGGTGTTTCTTTCAGCTTTTCCTTATTCGTTCCAATTTTGGATTCTTACTTTTAAATCCTATTGAGGGACTGAATCTACAAGAGATACTAGCTAGTATTTGTTTAGTTGGGCTGTGTTGGCAGAGAAATTGGATGGGAACGTCAAAAGAAAAAATAACTCAGTTAGAGGAATGAAATGACCTAAAACGAGAAAGAAAGAAAAAGAATCCGGCTCGTCTACCATCCAAGTCTAGACTGCATAAGTGAGGTCCAAGTGATTGTAAACGTCAGATAGTGATTTTAATGGTTAAGATTTGTTTTCAATATTTTACTGGTAATAAAAAACTTTTCCCGGTGAATGATTCAATGAATCTGAACTATTAATTGTGAATATGAACGGTTCAGATTGAATCGCACATTCTTCTTTATAGTATTGACTGCAAAGAAGCCGGATCCCTATATCTAGTTCCTATGAATGATCACAGATTCGCAGGAAATGATTTATTGAAGGGTATCTTGTTCTTCAGTTGTGGAAATGACACTAGATCAAACCAAAGAGGGAGCCCAAAAATGCTTTCTGGAGCAGAATTCATCCGAGAGGAATAACTGATCAATTTCAGTCGAATCACTATCAGCTAAGCTAGAGAAAGAGTTCTTATGAGAAACAGAATTCTTATGTGAGATAAAAAAACAAATAAAAGAGTTCTCATGAGAAACAATTGATTCTTTAGAATACAGTATGACTCGTCCGTCTACCTCTTACCAAACGAGATGATATTTAATGTCCCTGTGGCAAGGTTTGGGATGGACTCCACACCAATTTGTGGTCAATTTGTGGTCAAGAGAGCAGACTTTACTGTGGTTCAGATTCGTGCCCAACCTTGCTCCTGGGGTATTGAATAATTTCTCGTACTAAACGAACAAAGCTCCGGTCCAATTTTGTTTTCGTCTGGTACACCCCCTTCGTTCTTATATGAGGGTCCATCTATCCCTTTTTAGACGTCCCAAAATGAACGACAAAAAGATCAACATCAAAAAGCTAAAAAAATTTCCATTTTGCCCTTTCTTCTCCAAATTTGTCCATTCCACAGTGTGAAAGGACAATTTTGAGAAGGCAAAATTGACGCCATGTATTATACTATAGAACCGAGCTTTGACTTTTCCTTAGGAAATGTGACTCTTAGTGAAAATTGCTGAGGCAATTTAAAATCTAGCATTAAAGAATAGGGCAAAATTGAATGATTGAGGGTTTCTAAAATATTTGGATACCAAAGAAGGGACTCAGCCCTTTGGGCGTTTTTGCGGATTAAAAAAAAGGAGGAGGGACTCACAAATTAAAACGGAAGACTTAAATATTAGGCTTTTTTAGACCTCTCCTAGGCCCGCCACAAATTATTCTGTAAAACAAATTCTCCTATGCCCGCAACAACTTATGGCCTTCTTGGGCCTTGCATCGAAATGATGAATTGAAGTGCTATATATCTAGTTGCAGATGAAAAAACTTTTACAATAAGGCTCCGTTTGTTTCGATGTAAAATATTTTTTTCAGAAAATAAATTTCAAATTTTTATTTTTCAATATTTAGTTGGTACTTGAAAATTATTTTTTGAAATCGACAAAATAGTGTAGAGAGAGAGGGAGGGCTTAAACAGTGGAGGGATCTGAGAATATTGGTATTAAACGTGGGTCAGGACTGATGATCGAGAAAATTAAGCAGTGAGAATTGCAGTAGAAGGCAGCAGGTTCATTTCGAAAAATAAGTCACGGAAGATTTAAGGGTAAGTTATTTTCATCCAATAAATAAAAAATGTTTCACGTGTAAAATATTTTCCTTATTTTTTACACAGCCAAACATCGGAAAATAGGTAAAATATTTTACCGAAAAATATTTTACCCCCAAACAAATGAAGCCTAAAAAAAAGTGCTATATCTAGTTCTTCAGTTGTGAATGTTACACTACATTAAACTACAGAGAGAGCCAAAAATAATGATTTCTGAAACTGAATCCTTTGAAAAATATTATATCAGTTTTATCACTCAATGGAATCACTATCAGCTGGAACATTTCCCTCCATCGCCCTTTCCCTTGCACTAGTTGCATGCAATATCATATGCAGAAGTCAACTTTTCTACTATTGATGATAAGCAAATAGGCAACAAAATCAGGTATGTTTCCCGGTATTGATCCCACTGCTAGAAAATTTTGGTTCCACCCCCGGCTACGCAGCCCTTTGCTTTCCTAGTGCATTCTTAGCAATAAGTTGTACAGTGAGCAATAGGGAAAAAACTATGACATAGGAAGAATTAGAAACAGAACCCTGTTTTTGGTAATCCGTTAAACTTGTTATGAGAGAGAGCAGAACGAATTGAATAGTAGGCCCTGTTGATAATCCGATCCAGAAGCCTCTTCCCCCATGTATACTTGGAAGACAAAACCCAAGAGGAGAGCTACTGGAATTGAAACCAGATAAAACGCTCCAAGATTGACAAATGCTCCTATATGCTGCCATCCACTTCCTCTAGCAACCCCTGGCAAAATTAGCAATATTCTTGAAGCGTCGTTCGTTTGGGAGCAACTTGGTAGAAGAGTTTTTATTAAGTCGTCACTTAAAAGGACGAATATTAATGCATGGCACAAATATTTACACTACGCAATAACACAAACATGTGCACGCAACTTCTTTTGTAAATTAGGATATGGTGACGTATGGGATGCATTTACTCTAGAAACCGAAGTACTCAATACCTAAACATCTATGGTAATGCAATATCACGAACGTTGAGTACTCAAGCGCTAAGCATCAATGGTAATATCTGACCACCTAACGTGTTGGCAACGTGTCTTAGTGTGTCCTTAGTACTCAAGAACTAAGCATCAACAGGAATATATATTGGCCTCTCCTTCACCTTTCAAGATTTTACTTGTCTTAGTGTTCCTAAGCGTGTCTGGCTAAAGGAATAAGAGTACGTAAGGAATGACCACAAAATTGGGTTAAGGGAACGAGGCCAGAGCGTGTCCGAAGCTGTTTGACCTAAACGTTGCAGGCATTACTGGTAAATGAACAAGGCTAACAGACATTTTTTGGTGCTTCTTAGAGGTGCTATTGTAAGAGATCAGTGCTTCTTAAATTTGCCTGAAAGTACTGCTTGAAAGCTGTCCATGATTATAGAAATACAGAGAAGATCGAGAAGAAATGTCTGTGACATAATCCACAACTTCCTTATCATTACAGAATGCAAGCGCGTCCCAGAACATAGTGACAGCAGAACAAAGTAGAGCTTGCGATCTTCACCTCAACGGCTTCTGAAAACTTGAAAGTAATTAGAAGAGAATCCTCTTTCTTTTCATAATATTTACAGAGAAATATTACACATATATATAGAAAAGACTAGCAGATTTGAATCCTAAGTCTAAGGGGTCTATACAAGGTAACAAGCAATCTCGATCCTACACCGATGGAAATACAAATAATAAAGATGCCGGAGATCAGTAGAGATAGTGGAGCTTCTCTTTTTATGGAAATTCTTTGGTCTTCAATCAATCTTCAATTGCATGAATCGAGGTAAATCAAATCGTAACAGCTTCAAGATTGACTACAGCCCGAACAGCCGGTCGAGCTGCACCTGGATTCCCAGCACCTAACTCATTTGAAAGTTGAAACCCGAGCGCTGCAAAATGTCCACTAGTTCACACAAGTATATAGATCATCTATCTAGATGAGGTTTTCGTGCATCAGAAAATAAAGTAAAGCCGACCTTGGCAGCACCAAATTAATGAATATGGTATGTAGAAGTGCAATGCAGTGGTTGTGAGGCTGCTTAAAAAGATAAATTAGAAGCAAATCCACTTAAAAATTCCATGTATATAGTCAAATAGATATGCATTGGAAAACCATCAGACCATATGGTTTCAGACTACAATGTCACAAAAAGACAGATTAAGAGGACTTACTATGACCTCTATTGAAAACGAGTACTTGGATAAGTTAAGGTACCATAACTTAATTGAAGAATTTGTTTCAAAAAATGCAAGTTCATTTTCTTTGTATCGGATCATGCACGAATCATTGTAACATTGATTATATTTTGAGCCAAAAGCACAATACAATCTTCTTTTTTTTTTTACTTGTGTGTCTTTTTTTTTATTTATGCTTTAATAGAAAGTGAAAAGTAATGGACCTCAATGTGAATCTAGACCATTCATTTCTTTTTTGTGGACACTTTCTTGTATTCTATCAACCCTCATTATCACTGATAAGTATGGTAGACCTAAGAACGTCAGCACTACAAGGATTACAGACCTAGGGAGTATAAGCTAACCTCACCAGGATCTCTCTAGGAACCTACCTGGAACAAAGTCAGGATTTTCCAGCTCCGTTCTTTAGCCGAAGCTGGCAAAAGGTCTAAGGACCAGCTCCGAACCCTAACTATAACGAGAAGGATAATATCCATAATATTATCCACGGAATATACATATTCCAATAAAGATACCACGCCGAGAAACCTAAATCCTAAAGGATAAAGGAATACTGACGGTAGGATAAGCATAAAATGCCAATGATATACATGATTGGTGACGGGTAAAGATTCCTAGCTAAGGCGGGACGCCCACGAATTCCTAGCTAAGACAGGACTCCACATTCTTCAAAGAGGTAATCCGGAATCTACGAGATACAGTCCTACAAGGACTCAACCTCCTATCAAAATGCCTATAAATATGACAGTAGAACTCTAATAAAAGGTACGCAACATATAAACCGAGAATCTCAATTCTCCCACCAAATAGCAAGTACTCTACTGACTTAGGCATCGAAGGGCGGTTGGCACGTCACCACACCTGTGACTCGAGCTCTTGCTTTATTTTGCAGGTTCAAGTCGGAGCTGACGACAAAGCTAATTCATCAGTTGGCGCGTCTGTGGGAAACAACTTTTTCGTTACTGTGAACAGTTTTGTATGGTAGAGACCCGATCAAGCAGAACAACAATGGCTTCAGACCCCCCACAAACGGGTGTCGACGATGCCACGAAGGCCGTCGCTGCAGCCAAGGCTGCCGAATTGGCCAAGGCCGCTTCCGCCGCCGAAAAGGCCTCTAAGGTGGCAAAAGTAGCCAAGGCCGCCGCAGCAAACAAAACTGGAGGTGATCAGATGACCCCGAAAGCATTTGCTCAGATGCAAGAGCAGATAAAAACATTAACCCAAGGGTTACAAACAGCGATGCAGGAAAACGCTTATTTGCGAAAGCAAATCTTCGAGCCAAGTATCCTAAACTTACGACACAGTCGACATGAAGAAGAGGATGACAGGGAAGAAGGCGAATCCAGCGAGAAGAAAACCAAAATCGAAGAAAGCATGGCAAACCACCCCCAGAAAAGCCGTCCCATGAACAAAAGGCATTGCTCAAGATGCAAGACCAGATTGAAGGGCAAATGAAACATATCAAAGCACAAACTCTTGCTGCAGTAGAAGAGTTGGTGCAGAATACGGATTCACTTTTTACGTCCGAAGTCATGGGATTGCCTCTTCCAAGTAAGTTTAAGATGCCCCAGTTAGAGACATTCAATGGCTCCATAGACCCATTGGATCATTTGGAAACGTATAAATCTTTGACGCATCTGCAAGCAGTACCGGACGAGGTAATAAGCCAGGCATTCCCTGTTATCCTCAAGGGAAGTTCCCGAGCATGGTTTAATAAGCTCCCACCGGGAAGCATACGTAGTTTTAAAGAGCTTAGTACAAGCTTTGTAAGCTACTTCATTACTAGCCAACGCTACAGCAAACCAGCAACACACCTCTTGTCGGTGAAATAAGGAAGTTGGGAATCATTAAGAGAGTACACCACTAGATTCAACAAAGAGGTGGTTCAGATAGATGAAGTCGACGATAGTGTGAGCATAACTGCTTATGTAGCTGGACTGTTAATAAGCCCTCGATAGTGTTTATTAATGGGCTTATCGATACCAATTCTGTCCTACTCTCGTGCATAATTTACCTTAATTAGATGATATTGCGTGGAGTTGGTGTTTTTGGCCTTTACAGGTTAAAGGTGGAAAATAAGGCGTTTTGAACGCCAAGGAAATCAACCCGGAATCATCCAAAGAGCCAAGACCATGTGGCACCCCGCCACCAAGTCCTAAGGAGTGTTTTTTTTTTGAAAAAAAAAAAAAAAATCTACCAGCAATGTACCGGTAGATTTTTAAAGAAGTGTCGAAGAGTGTTCGGGATGTCAAAGGGGCCGTTGGAGGGAAGACAGCAATTCAGAAGAAATCTACCAGCAATGTACCGGTATGGATAAAAGCTGTACCTGTACATCGTGGACAGATTTGGTCCAAAATGCTGAGAAACAAGACCTGTACTGGTATTGGTCTTTGACGATACCGGTACATCCTGGAAAAAAATCTGCTTTTTATGCCCGACTTTTGTAACTTTTTAGGTGCATTTAGGACCTTTGTAACTCATTTTTTAGGGGCTATAAATACCCCTAGACCTAATTCTACTAGGTTATCTTTTACTCGTTCACTTTCTCTCTCTACCTCCATTAATGGAGCTCCCACCTCTATCTTCATTTATGCTTTGAACAAGGTTTTTAAGCACGATCCGTCTACTTCCGAAGCTTTTGGTCTTCATTAAAGTTATAAGGAATCTCATTCTCTTTGAGGATCTTTTCTTTATTTCGAATTTAATCAATATTTAGTTTTCTCTTTATCTTTACCTTTGCTCATTTCATGTCTTCTTTCGATATGTGTGAGTAGTGTAGTAAGGCTAGGTTGTGGGATGGTTAGCATCCCGTAACCAAGGATGCTGCTTGTTCTTCTCATGAAATTTTCGTTTTTCTAGCTTAGGCATGTGCTAGGGTCAATTTTATGTATCGAAACTTTGAGGTGTTAATCTCTTTGATCAAATGTAGGCAAGGGTTAAGCTTCTTGCCACATTTGATACTTGGAGCTATGTCCCTCCTTGTGTTTGTCTAAATGTACCAAAAGAACCCTAGACATGTTTAACACTTTTGTTAAAAGGAGAAGAATCGAGCTTATCCTTACATTAGGGGTGTGAGTTATCCCTAAACTTAGCCTTTAGTTTAATCTGCAGTTAAAAAGCCGTAGTTAGGTTAAGTAGCCAGTTAACTAAATATCTCAGTTGGCCGTCTCAACGCCGAACTTTGGTTGGCGGTCCTAACGCTAAAACTCTCTACAAGCTAATCTCTGAACAAGTTATGGATGCGCTCCCTGTGGATTCGACCCTGGACTTCCGGGTATTATTATGCTTTCAATCGACCTAGCCCTACGCTTGGGGCATTCTTATTGCATCACTTTAAAATCACAAGCAGTTTTTGGCCTCAAGACAGTTTCTATACCTCTTGTCTCAAGAACCACCCAAAACTCTCGCAGAGCTTATGCTCAGAGCTCAAAAACACATGAATGCAGAGGAAGCTGTCTACGCAAGACGTTCACGTGATGGCTTTGATCCCTAAGCAGGGCCATCACAAGTTGACAAATTCCTCCCACCTAACAAGAAAAGAAGAGAATCCACCCACAAGACGGGAGGCGAACCAAAGAACAAAAAGGTGGACTTAAGATCTTCCCCGAAACAGGGAGGAACAGGAGGACCACCCCAAGGCTAGTACAAGCAGTTCACCCCGCTCATAGCTATGGTAGAGCAAATCCTTAGCAACCTACTAGATGACCTGGACCTCAAGTGGCCCGGGAAGTTGAGAACTGATCCTAATAGGAAAGCTAAGGACAAATACTACAGATTCCACAAGGATCATGGTCATAACACGGATGATTGTATTGACCTAAAGCAGCAGATCGAGGATTTGATCCGAAGAGGGAGACTTCAACGTTTTATAACGAAGAAGTATCAGAAACAATCCAGGAAGGAAGATACAAGCAAGAAAGGTAGAGATGGCACGGCGTCCCGATCAGGCCCCATTGGAGAGATCAAGGTCATCCATGGAGGATTCGTTGGAGGTGGAGAGTCTAGCAATGCTAGGAAAGCTCACTTAAGGAAGCTGAGAACAGAGGAACATTTGGAAGTCAACACAATTGGCCGTCCAAGCAAATTCCAAAAAAAGGAGGAAATACCCATTATTTTCTCTGAAGAGGACATCAAGAGAGTTCAGATCCCTCATGATGACCCCCTGGTTATAACCATTGTCGTGGCAAATTACCTCACACGCAGAGTATTTGATAGACAACGGAAGCTTAGCCGACTTCCTGCCCCATAGCTTGAACTGCTACTTTCGACGTCCCGGTGAATGATGCCATGTTGGCCGCCGAGGTAGATCGTATTGCTGATCTTCGAGACAATGCCCATGTTAAGTACACTGCCTATCAGCAATAGTTGGCCCGGGGCTATAATAAGAATGTGCGAACCCAGCCTTTCAACGTGGACGATCTTGTCCTTCGGCAAGTGGTCCAGAAGAAAAACTTGAAGAAATTTATGCCCAAGTGGGAGGATCCATTTTGGAAGAAGGTGGGCTATGGTTCTTATGAACTCTCTGAGATGGATGGCACAGTTGTTCATAACCACTGGAATGCGCAGTTGCTTAGGAAGTTTTATGCTTAACTTTTTTCTTTTGAACTTTTTCTTTTATGCTCTCAGCTGCTTGTGTAAAGCCTTGAGCTCTTCCGTTTCAATATAGTTCTCTACTTATTTGGATATTTTTTGCTTTTTTTTTTTGGCTTGTTACCCACGGTGGGATTCTTGTGCTCATTTTCTTTCTTAAGTCCACGTGTTAAGACCTGAAGGGCACCGGGGCACGCTCTTTTAGAATTTGTTCAGCGGAATGGGTCATGCCATATCCTAAAGGGGGCATGCCCGTCTTTTGCCTCTACTAATTCTTTGGCAGAACCATTCGCCGTTTGGGTAGGTATCTGCCATTGCAGGGGTTGGGTAAGGTAAAAGCTGGGGCTATTACAATATTGAACCAACCATGTGCATGAAGCAACAACAAGCAGTGTTCTCACAATCACAATCAGGCGAGACTATGGTTCTAAGTACCTACCAACCTGAGGACTCCATTAATTTCAGTCAGGGCCCAATTATGAAAAATCAGCTGCTGGAAATGGAAATAGAAAAGGATTCACTGAAAGAAAACCTTCAGAAGATGGATACCATGTCCAACGTTTTGGAAAAGGACAGGGATGCAATGAAAAACCAGCTGCTGAAAATGGGAAAAGAAAGGGATTCACTAAAAGAAAAGCTACAGAAGATGGATACTATGTCCAACAAAATTTTGAAGGCCCAAGAACAGAACACTGTAGATTTGGAAAAACAAAAACAAATGATGCTATAACAGTTTGAAATTGAGAATCGAAGAACAAAATCAAAAAGGGCCTTAACATGCAAATTGAATCCCTAACAACCGAGAAGGCCCAGCTACAAAAGTATCTGAGCACAACCGAACAAAGGCACAAGGCTATAATTGATCGAAAGGATGTAGAAATACCAAAGAACCTTTCTGTGCAACTGTGACATACCAAAGAACCTCAAAAGCATTTACCAGCTGTCGAGACTGATCGCTCCCTATTCACACAATGTAGTGAGGAAGCAATACATAACATCACATAAATGTACACTGATTAGAAGATTGAGCAAGTGGTGCATGCAGTCACAAAAATTTTATGCTCCTGGCGGGAAAAAGTCTGAAGGGGACAACAAAGATGAAAATGCAAAACAAAGACCACGAAGGCAAAACATAGATGACGACTATTACTACAGTTCAATCACAAAGGATGGTCGTCAAAAAGAACAATTTGTCCTTGTCGAAACTAACCAGCCACAAATAGAAAACAAAAACTTGACAACAAGATCGCTCCCCTGGAAAAAAAGGCAAATATTGTTCTTGCCTTGCTAACGACCAATGCCAACAAACAATCAAAAAAATTTGGGAACTCGAGGAGGGATGATAAAAATTCTATAACACACAATTTACTGTCATTAAATCATTTCAGATTAGCTAATGTTATGTATATCATGCAGTACACCCATATGGGATTGTGAAGACAATAGCCTGTGAATATATCAAGAAGTTGTGGGGTTTCTGCTATGTGATCGAGAATTAAGAGGCCAGGTAACACAAAAAACAACTCTATTTCTGTTTTTTAAGAGAAGTGTATATGAGAACTGTGTTTTTCTATGAGAACTGTCGGTGATAAACAAATTCTTTTTACATTCTGATACAGCCAATAGATGCCTATGTCCACTTGCTGACTATAACACTACAACCACCACCATCTGGACCATCCTTTTCATTGGGAATAGAAGATTCCCAACAAGATATGCCGTTTGTCTTCAACAACTTTGCCTCAGTAAGAAAAGAAAGCACTCTCTCACAATTCATGTAGCATACACTCACACTTAAGAAATTGCCTAATTATCTTCTTACCAAACAGACCTTCCTTGTACATGATCAAGACTCAGTTAACAGAGCACTTGATGTCGTCAGCTCAAAGATTTTGAAAACAAGAACAATTCTTTTCCCAATATATGGTTCAAACCATTATACTTTGCTTAAGCTAGACACCATTAACCAAGAATGGAGGTTTTACAACTCCATCCGCAGACGAGGGAGACAAGATAAATACTGTGATGCAACTGCCAATCTGGTTACATAAGCCCTCCTTATTGTAACAAAAATATATGAACTCTTTCAACTCTGTATTATAGTCTATGTGAACAGTTTATGTGAAATGTGTATCGTTAATGTATCCATGATCATATTCTGTAACATAGAAAGAATGTCACGAACTACATTAACCAACGGTGCAAGAAGAAAATTAAAACATCTGCAAAGCTCATGGCTGATGCACCACAATAAAAACCAGGCTCGTAAGTATCCTTAAACTTCTAAAACTTGTCACTGCATCTTATATAAGCCCCTAACATTAGTCTTGTATTCACAGGGTTGATTGTGCAGTTGTTGTTACCTACAATATTCGCCAACAGCTAATGAAAAAACCAATTCAAAGCGACCTAACAAAGCAACAATGCCTTCAAATGAGAGCTGATATTGTACAAGCATTTGTCAGTGACCCAAAGAGATCATGGACTTCAGAGATTTGTTATAACAGGATGGAAAATCTGAGACTGTAAAAATATTATGACGACCAAGAGCTTCTTGAAGAGAAGAAAAAACAAGGATAGATTCAACTTACTCCTCAAAGTTGGAAGTTTTGTTGTTCATGAGTTATGTAGTGGTTAATGAGTTGTATAGTGGTTAATGAAGAAATACAATTGGAAGATTTGTTGTTCATGAGTTGTATAGTGGTTAATGAGTTGAATAGTCGTTAATGAAGAAATACAATTATCTTTCTCTGAACTCCATCTTTCATTGTTAACAGTTTACATAGCCTTATCTAAAAGTTCACAAAAAAAAATAAAAAATCATGCACACTTCTCATAGAAAAATTTGCAGTTCACATAGAATAAACACAGTTTTCATACACTTCTCATAGAAAAATTTGCAGTTCACATATAAAAAACACAGTTCTCATATACACTTCTCATAAAAAAATTACAATTTGCATAGAAAAACACAGTTCTCATACACACTTCTCATAGAAAAATTCACAATTCTCATAGAAAATAACTCATTCTCATAAAAAATTTGAAGGGTATTTTTGTAAATCACAACTTAAAGGTGAAACCCTCTTTTCTATGACCTCTAAATACCCCTCTTCCTCTTCCCATCTCTTAATTTTCCACCCTCATCATAACTACACCAAAAAAACTCTTAAAAAATGCCAGAAGACTTGGCAAGACTAATCAAAGATGTCATGGATGCATCACTAAAAGTGACTAGCGAAAAATTTGATGAAACCCAAGCCCGATACTTGGAAAATCAGGACAACATCAACCTTTTCAAGAAGCAAGTGCAGACCTACAAAGATGGGAAGTTTGCCAAAGTGTTGGCAAAGGAAGTGGAAGAAGCCATTACTAACAGAAACGTGCGACCAAGAAGACAATCACCAACTAACTAGGGATCCAATTTTTCAGTCTAGCTTCTTTATGTTTTTTTTTTTTCCCTTTCTTAGTAGATCTCTTGTTTAACTCTGGTGTTTTCTTCGTATGTCTTCTCCTTGATTTTAGATCTATCAATTCCATCTAGGATGTATGTTTTATAAATATGGATGTTTTTCCTTGTTTATTTCTAATTGCCAAAAATACTTTTAAAAAAAAAGTCCCAATTAATTAATCTCGAATATATTCTATATTTTGTTTTTGTTGTTTTTGATTTTTTATTACCCAATCGTTGCACCTTAAACCATTAACCACGCGTATCACTACCACATTCTCACTCCAATAAATACCTGAAAAGTTACACAACCCACACACCTTTTCATTTCCAGAGAGAGAGAGAGAGAGAGAGGAAGAAGAAAATCTCATTGGCAAACTACTATGGCAAAAACAAATCACGACACTCCGAACAACACACCACCGAACAACGCTCCGAAAATCTCACTAATGAAGGATGCGGTGAAGAAGATTGTTGAGGAGCATGTGGCTCCTCTCAAAGCTGAAGTGGATCGCCTGCATCACCTGCACAGGATACAGAGCATAGATCTTCTCCACCTCAAGCTCGAGATCAAGGCATTGCTGGAAGCTCACAGAGAAGAAGGGGACAAGGAGGAAGAGGAAGAGGAAGACGCACAGTAGAAGTTAAGGTTTGGTGCCCCAACTACTTTTTTGAAAGTTAGGGTTTGTAGTTGGGTTCAGCAACATTTTGGGAATTTTTTGCTACTTTTTAGGAAGTTAAGGTTTGTAGTTGGGTTAAACCAGTGATGTAATTAGTGCTATCTGACTCTGATGATAATTAGGATTTTCTGCATGTTAAGCTGAATTTCATCTATGTTAACATTCGTTTGCTATTTGTTACTATGGTTAAGTGTATGTTAATTTGCTGCATGTTGTGTTAGAATTTAACTTATCATGAAAAATACACACTTCTCATAGGAAAAAAATACTTCTCATAGAAAAATATACACTTCTCATAGAAAATAAACATTTCTCATAGAAAAATACATACTTCTCATAGAAAAATACAGAGTTCTTATAGAAAAATAAACACTTCTCATACAAAGTTCTCATATAGTAAAAACACAATTTTGATAAACATTTGACATAGTTTCACCACACACTAAAAAACACAGTTCTCATTACATGGTTCACATAGAAAAATACACACTTCTCATAGAAAAACACACGCTTCTCATAGAAAAATATACAGTTCTCATAAAAAATAAACACTTCTCATACAAAGTTGTTATATAGTAAAAACACAGTTTTGATAAACATTTGACATAGTTTCACCACACACTAAAAAACATAGTTCTCATTACATAATTCACATAGAAAAATACATATTTCTCATAGAAAATACGAAGTACTCATAGAAAGTTCGCATACAAATTTCATTCATTCACAGTTCTCATAAACAGCTCCTATAAGGTATAATACAAACAGGTTGCTTAGATACTTCACATAATTCAAAAGTGCTAGAACAAACACAGAATTAGTAACAAAAATACACAATTTTCCTTATTCCCAACAATTATTTCACAAATCAAATCCAATAGCATTGTTTTTTGTACGACTCAATTATTAAAACCTAAAAATTAGGCCTCAAATCCGCCTTACAAATAAGTTTGTTATGATTCCCCATCTTTCCACACCTACCATGCACACTTCATTTCTCTAACCTTCTCCTCATTCGAACAAATCCTCTTCTTCTTAGGCCTCCTGGGAGGATTTTTGACAAGGGTGGCAGAATACTAGTACCACAATCAACCACATCATCTTTCCACAATGACACAACCAGATAAATTGGTTTTGAATACACCTCACGATAACTCACAGCCTGAAAATAACGCTCTACATACAAGTTCAAATCCTTGCCATTTTATTTGATAGCACAAACAGCGTGACTACAAGGGAATCCATTCCACTGCCATCAACAACAACTGCATGTACGCCTCTCAATATTAACACTTATAGACGGATAGGTGTCAACTTCAAATATATCAGCACTTGAACGAATCACTTTCCATGTTTTAACTAAATCATATAATTAGCTTTGGAATTATCCAAATGAAAAGGATAATTAGCTTTGGAATTAACTTTGATCCATTCCAAAATAGGCTTGTTTAGTGCTGAACTTTTCACCAATGGGAACGCCGTTCTCTTCTTGTAATCAAGCAAAATGTACCACACACAGAGGATATAGTAAAGAGCTTTAAAAGTTGTTGCACAGAAAAAAAAAAAAAAAAGAAGAGAGCATTAAAAGTGGAAACTAATTTAATCAAGATTCTCACACTTGGTCCCTAATGTGACGTTTTGGACCTACCTATATATCGATATTTTTATCGTATAATTAAGTTGGTCGGATATCTTTCTTTGTCTAATTGTATATATTTGTTATAAGAAAAGTAACAGCAAGATGACTTTGACCGTGCATTCTTTTATATCAAATTTTATTCGGCCACGCCTTAATTTATCGATGTTCGATCAATTTAATTTTCTATGAGAACAATAATCACATTGAGACATGTAAAAATTAACGGCTCAAATCATGAAGTCTGGCTTCTCTTTTTTATAGATTCATCAAATATGATGTTATGAGTCTCATTTTACGTCATGCAAAAGACCACACGAGTAATCATCACATGAGAGGATCTTGCGTTGGAAATTAATATAATATAAGTATTGTTTAGTACGTAGCTCCAATACTTACATGTGGTCACAAAGCTTGGGAGGATCCACTTGACCACTTCCTTTTGGTTACCTAGCAAAACAATGTGTTTTTTATGTGGATCCTAATTGTGAAACATTTATGATTTATGTGTCTCACGAACTTATTGTCAAAATCTAAATGTAAACTACCAGATCAAAGTTTTGAGTTCTGGTATCAAAATCTTTCAAGTCCAAGCAAATCTAAATGGTTTTCTGCATAATAATTCTACCAAAATAAACCAAACCAAATCAAGCCTATATATCAATCCATTAGCGTTGGCGACACAAATATGCTTTCTCCATTAATGGATCCATGTCATAAGGATCTAATTATGAGGTTGTTTGGTATTTTGGCAAAATAATTCTCATTATGAATATTGATCACAGTAGACAAAAATTAAACCTGAAAGTTGTCCTTGTATAGTTTCACAGCAGCTGCATGAGCAAGAAGTTGGTTGCGTGCACCCGTAAAGAAATGAGCTTCCGCCGGAGAGTTTTCTGTAGGTGCAGGTTCAGTCGCCTGACGTTGAGTTAAGCTGATACCCATAATGAAATGAGCCTCCGTAGGAGAGTTTGCTGTAGGTTCGGGTTCAGTCGGCTGACATCGAGGTAGGCGGATACCTGTAAAGAAATGAGCCTCCGCGGGAGAGTTTGGTGTAGGCGGTACTGATGAAGAAGAATTTAGAGGGGTTGATGAAGCAGGACATCGACCGGGTGCAAGTCCACCGTCTACATATCCGCCATAATGTTAGAATGTGAAGACGATCAATTTTTGTGACCTTGGTCTGGACCACCGCAAACAGAATTCAGTTTTGAAGCTGCTGGAATTTTGGTTCGGACCAAAGGTAAAGCTGGTCCGGACCAGCGGGACCCAAGAAACGTTTTTTTTAGGGTTTTTTTGGTGTGCTAACTTGCTTGGACTATAAAAGCAAAGTTAGGGTTGCCTCCCATTAGATTGTTGTTCATCTTCTCATCATAGTGAAACCCCCCAACACCCTGTGGAGTACGATTCGGCGAATTGCTTAAATCGGAACCACGTTCTTGTTCTTTCGATTGCTTGTTTCTTTTTCTTGTGTGTGTTCTCTTGCCCTAACAACTGGTATCAGAGCATCCAGGTTGAGTGGGAGCATCGACGGCAGGAGAAGAAGGAAAAGTAAACGGAATCGAAAAGTTTGATGGTTCAGGCTACGGATATTGGAAGATGCAGATAGAGGATTATCTGTATGGAAAAAGCTTGAACGCACCGTTGGAAGGGAAGAAACCGGAAGGGATGAAAGATGAAGACTGGAAAACCCTAGACAGGAGAGTCTTGGGGATTATTCGTTTGACGTTGACAAAATCGGTGGCCTACAACGTCGCGAAGGAGAAGACTATTCGGGGTATGATGGCGGTCTTGTCAAGTATGTATGAGAAACCCTCGGCGAACAATAAGGTACATCTCATGAAGAAGTTATTTAATCTTAAGATGTCAGAAGGCGCTGCAGTTGCCAACCATCTTAATGAGTTTAATACTATTATGAATCAAGGTCGAGGAGGGAAGAAGTGGGTCAAGGACCCCTCTACATGAGATTCGATGTTGGAACTGTAACAAGATGGGCAACTATAGGAGAAACTATAGGGAGCCAAAAAAGCAAAACAACGAGTCTGCTAATGTTGTTGCTACTGAAAATCAGGATGCTTTGCTTCTTTCAGTTGACAGTCTGATAGACTCTTGGCTGTTGGACTTAGGAGCTTCGTTTCATACCATTGCACACCGGGAAATTATCGAGAACTACGTTGCTGGTAATTTTGGGAAGGTGTATTTGGCTTACGGTGAAGCGTTAGATATTGTGGGTATGGGAGATGTTCGAATCAGACTGCCGAATTGGTCTTCATGGTCACTACAAAAAGTTAGACAGGTTCCGAATTTGATGAGAAATTTGATTTCTGTGGGACAGCTAGATACAAAGGGCCATTCAATCTCATTCTTCAATGATCAATGGAAGATTACAAAAGGAGCATTGGTTGTGGCTCGTGGGGTCAAGACAGGGACGTTGTATATGACACAGAGCACAAGGGATACAGTTGCAGTTGCTATTGCAAGTTGTGATGCAGACCTTTGGCACCAAAGATTGGGTCACATGAGTGAAAAGGGCATGAAGGTACTTCTTTCCAAGGGTAAACTTCCAAGGTTGAAGTCGGTTCAGTTTGACTTGTGCGAGGGTTGTGTTTTTGGGAAGCAGAAGAAAGTTAGCTTTCTGAAAAGCGGCAGGACTCCAAGGTCAAGGAAGTTGGAGTTGGTCCACACAGATTTGTGGGGTCCCGCTCCTGTTGAATCGCTTGGTAGGTCAAGATACTACATGAGTTTCGTCGATGACTCAAGCAGGAAGGTATGGGTTTATTTTTTGAGAAATAAATTTGATGCCTTTCAAATTTTTAAAAAGTGGAGAGCTTTGGTGGAGAATGAAGCGGGCCTAAGACTGAAATGTCTAAGGTCAAATAATGGAGGTGAGTATGAGGATAAAAAGTTCAAGAAATATTGCGCTGTTAACGGGATTAGGATGGAGAAGACCATTCCGGGGACACCACAGCAGAATGGTGTGGCCGAGCGCATGAACAGGACCCTGAATGAGTGAGCAAGAAGCATGAGGCTGCATGCTGGGTTGCCAGAAACTTTTTGGGCTGATGCAGTGAGCACTGCGGCTTACTTGATAGATCGAGGACCGTCGGTTCCTTTGAATTTCAGATTGCCCGAGGAGGTTTGGAGCGGAAAGGAGGTAAATCTTTCGTTTCTTAAAGTTTTTGGCTGTATTTCATATGTTCATAATGACTCTCATGCTCGAAATAAATTGGAAGCTAAGTTTAATAAATGTTTTTTTATTGCCTATGGCGATGAGGAATTTGGCTACCGATTTTGGGATGCTCAAAATCGAAAGATTGTAAGAAGTCGGAATGTGATATTCAATGAGCAGGTTATGTACAAGGATCGCGATAGGACAGAACATGTTGATTTTGTGCCAGAGGTTGAGAAAAAGGATGTGGTTGATTTGGATGAGCTATCTGAGGGTTTGTGCCAGACAGGAGCTAGGAAGATGAATATATTGTTATTCCGCAGGAAAGACAGAGTATGCCAACTAGTGCTGTCAGAAGGTTGTCTTCCAGGGTTAGCAAACCACCACAGCGTTTTTTCACCGTCTTTGTACTATATATTGCTCACTGATGCTGGTGAACCAGAGTATGACGAGGCTTTGCAGAATGAGAGTTTAATCAAGTGAGAGTTGGCTATGAAAGATGAGATGAACTCTTTGTTGACAAACCAGACGTGGGAGTTGACAGAATTGCCAGCCGGTAAGAAAGCTCTTCATAATAAGTGGGTTTACAGATTGAAGGAAGAGCACGATGGTAGCAAGCGCTACAAGGCTCGACTAGTAGTCAAAGGCTTTCAACAGAAGGAAGGGATTGATTACACTGATATTTTTCTCCAGCTGTGAAGTTGTCGACAATACGATTGGTATTAGGGATTGTGGTTGCTGAGGATTTGTATTTGGAGCAGTTGGATGTGAAGATTGCATTTCTCCATGGGGATTTGGAGGAGGACATCTACATGCATCAGCCACAAGGCTTCGCAGTTAAAGGGAAGGAGAAGATGATTTGCAAACTGAGCAAGAGCTTGTATGGGTTGAAGCAAGCTTCGAGGCAATGGTACAAGAAGTTTGATAGCTTCATGTGCAGTAATGGGTTCAAATGGCTGAAGGTGGATCATTGCTATTATACCAAGGGGTTTGGCAAGTTTTATGTGATTTTGTTGTTATATGTTGATGACATGCTTATCGCAGGGTCTGATATTGGGGAGATCAACAAAATAAAGAAGGCATTGTCGAAATAGTTTGCAATGAAGGATTTGGGAGCGGCTAAGCAAATCCTTGGGATGAGAATAATCCGAGATAGAGCAAATGGGACTTTAAAGCTAACACAGGCCGAATATATCAAAAAGGTGCTCAAGAGGTTTAGCATGGGTGATGCAAAACCTGTTGGAACACCTTTGGCTAGTCATTTTAGACCAACCAAGGATCAGTCATCGAAGACAAACGAGGAGCTGGATTACATGGGTAAAGTTCCGTATGCATCAGCGATAGGGAGTCTTATGTACGTTATGGTTTGCACACGTCCTGACATTGCGCATGTAGTGGGAGTAGTGAGTAGGTACATGAGTAATCCAGGGAAGCAGCATTGGGAAGCAGTGAAATGGGTTATGAGGTATTTGAAGGGTTCTACAGATGTCTCATTGAGTTTCACGCGGGCTGGCCTGAAGTTGCAAGGTTATGTTGATGCAGACTTGGTAGGTGACATGGATAGTCGGAAGAGTACTACTGACTTTGCATATACTTTGGGTGGTACAGCTGTGTGTTAGGGCTCTAAGTTGCAGAAAATTGTTGCTCTCTCAACTACAGAAGCCGAGTATGTGGCAGTCACGGAAGCTGGAAAGGAGATGGTATGGTTGCAAGGATTTCTGGATGAGTTGGGGAAGACGGTTGAGAAAGGAGTGCTGCACAGTGACAGTCAGAGTGCCATATTTCTCTCCAAGAATCCGGCCTTTCATTCTAGAATGAAGCACATACAATTGAGGTATCACTTTATCCGTTCTTTGATTGATAGTGGACAGTTGATACTAGACAAGATCCGTGGTGCAGAGAATCCAGCGGATATGTTGACAAAGGCTGTGACTGTTGATAAGCTGAAGTTGTGCGAGCTTCAGTTGGTCTCCAAGCTTGAGGTTGTGGAGATGGGTGTTGTGAGTGTTGATGATAGATGGTGTTTGTTGACGACCATTGAAGTTTGGGGAGCGCCGTTGATCAGCTTTCAAGTGGGAGAATTGTTAGAATGTGAAGACGATCAATTTTTGTGACCTTGGTCCGGACCACCGTGAGACTGGTCCGGACCACCACAAACAGAATTCAGTTTTGAAGCTGCTGGAATTTTGGTCCGGACCAAAGGTAAAGCTGGTCCGGACTAGCGGGACCCAAGAAACGTTTTTTTTAGGGTTTTTTTGGTGTGCTAACTTGCTTGGACTATAAAAGCAAAGTTAGGGTTGCCTCCCATTAGATTGTTGTTCATCTTCTCATCATAGTGAAACCCCCCAACATCCCGTGGAGTACGATTAGGCGAATTGCTTAAATCAGAACCACGTATATCGCGTGTCTTGTTCTTTCGATTGCTTGTTTCTTTTTCTTGTGTGTATTCTCTTGCCCTAACACATAACAGTAGGAAGATGGCTCGTTTAGTGTAAAATCCAATTTTTCACCTTACCACCATACTCCCAGAAGCAAAGCTTCACGTAGTCACAAAATTTCCCCCCATAACAAAGATATCACACATAAATGCATGGATCCCACACAAGCGTGAGGTGCTAGAAAGATTCAGAACACCGCGTGGCTGTGCTCCGGGACTATATATTGAACACGCAATTACTTGATTGATCAATATATACCAGTCGAGTTATATACTCACACAATGTGATTATCGTTTTAAAAAAGTGTGACTGGCCGGCCAATGAGTTTTAATCAACCGAGGCCTCAATTATGCCGGCCGGTTCTGCAGAGATCTCGATCAAGATATATTCTCAACTCCACAAATTAAGAGTGCAAACACATTTTAATTACTAATATTCAAACACACGTACGGGCTGAAAGAAAGTACATCACGGGATCCATATATAAATCCTTACATGCACATAATAAAACATAAGTCTCGGGGAAGCCACAATTATTACTAGATATTGCGAGCCAACATGAAACAGCTCATAATTCATATGGTAAACTTAATTAACTAAGAAGGAAAACCTCGATCCATCAGCATCGCTCCCATGGCTACGGATATATAGGGCACTTATTTCATTACATATATTGATGATCAACTTTCCAATCAAAGCTCCATCGTTTTCCTGAAAATTTGTTTAAACAACTTCATAAGCAAATTAAACTCATGTGATCGAGAGCACGTACGAATTAATACTAAAATCCCATTTTACATTAATGGAAGGATTTACAATTTTAAAATGATCATTAAATTAATCATTCTAAGTATTCAAGTCTGAACATTAACAATCGAGTCTAGTAAATTAATGAATGATTCTGTAACAAGAGCCATATAGCGATGGATAGTCAATATATACCATGATAATCCATGATTTTGTAACTGGGGCTGATGGGCCACTGATAGGATGATCGATAATATATATAACAAAGTAAATCCAGTATTACATAACTGGTGGTTTTAAAAATTAAACTGTTATCTATCAATTTTGTACACTTTCAAAAGCCAAGTTTTTGGTAAATATCCTTAAGTCCATACATATGTTGATCGAATAGTTTGTACTCTTTTGTAGATTAAGTTAATTGATGTGAAGGTGCATCTCCATAACGAGCTTTTTACGAATATGCCATATTGCGAGAGTATAAATAATAAAGTTGCCTCTCTCTTTCTCTCTCTAATATCTTAAGTTTTTAGATGAGTTGTGTGTAATAATTCAATATGGTATCAGAGCAGACAAAAGATTCAGGGTTTAAAACTCACAGTCTACCTAATGTACACGTGTTTAGCCCGCTTATGGAGGAAAGTCTGATTACGCGTGAGTAGACATGTTGAGAAAATAAATAATAAATTTGTCTTCTGTCTAATAGCTTTAAGTTTTTAAATGAGTTGGTTAATAAGAGTGTTATATATGTATGGGCCCTAGGGCTGTTAATGAAAACCACCGAACTGGACCGGATACAATTTTCCCCCTTTTTTACCAGTCCAGTTTCCGGTTTTTGAAGATTTTAATTTTTTTAAAACCCGCGGTTCAGTTTCACATTTTCCGTGGCTTAAAAACTGGACCGGATCCCTCCCCCCTCCAGTCCAGCTTCCGGTTTTTGAAAAAATTTTATTTTTTAAAACCCGGGGTTCGGTTTCATGGTTCTCGTGGCATAAAAACTGGCCGGACCCAACAAGTCAGTGATATCAGAAAAGTACCACATATTGAAGTGTAGCATGCATGAAATCCAGCGCAAGATATGTAAAATAGAGCTAGAGGATATAGGCAACAAACCAGTGAAATAGGTAATAATCATGCCCCATATATATACATCATTCATTTGTGATATTGCTCTTTCTTAATTTTTCTTTTTCTTTAGTACGTACCTTATTGTCACCCGGCGATATAAATGAAGAGCAGTAGAGTCTTCGTCGCGAGGGTCTTGTGGACTGCCGCAAAATACATCATGGTATGATCGCCATCTTTTGCATAAAAAACAACGAGGTACAATGTTCCCAAAATGGCTAAATCCTTGTCCCAGCCACTTATAACGCTCCCAAACTCAAGGTGAGTACCCTGCATTTCAAATAGATTTGTATATGATTATTATTAATTTTTTATCAGCAAAAACATACTCTAATATAGTTATGCATGTGTTTATTATGATTATGGCCGGCTTAATTATGGTTCTAGTAGCATGCACAAATTAATTACAGAAACTTGACTATGCTAATTCACCCTAGCTAGGCTTATCTAAGTAGTATAGATAAATAGATTCCGAGAACAAAAGAAGAGCATTTACTTTCTATTATTTATCATAACAAAGTTCTCCTGATCGAAAACCATAATTAATTACTATTCAACTCTTTGGAAAAAAGGAAATCAAGATAGAAAGTTAACAAGAGTGTGCTCGAAGAATATTATTCCTCAGAATAAGGATCTGAGTTGGCTTCGGAGGGCTTTCAATAAATTTGGGGTGGTTAGGGATGCATTTATTCCGCGTAAAAGGAGTAACCGTAAGAGGAATCAGTTTGGGTTTGTTAGATATAATTGTCATGTGGTGGCAGGCATGGCAGTCTCTAAAATGAATGGGGTTTTGGTGGAAAATGTAAGACTGTTTGTTAAAGAAGCTTACTTTGGGCTTAATAAAGAGAAAGTTAGGGGGAAGTACCCAGGTTTCATACAGATTCAGAGAGAGAGAGAGGATACCAAAACGGGGGCCAAATCAGGTACAGAGGGCTGGCAAGCAGGAGATGATGGAGAGGGAAAGGGGAGAACCAAATGGAAGGTCATATGTTCAGGCGCTAAAAGGAGAATCGTCAAAGACGGGAAGTGATCAAAGGATTTTGTTTCACGTCAAACCAAGTGGCTATGGATGGCTGTATAGAAGTGCAGTGGCAGTTATGCAACTTATGCGTAGAGTGGTGTCCATGAGGACCCTGAAAATGAGCTTTCGTTTTGAGATAAATGAAGAGGCTCAGTTTCGAACTCTGGGAGGGATATACGTGCTGATTACTTTCCAAAGTCAAGAGGTACGGGATTCTATGATTGAGGGACAGTGGTTGAATCTCTGGTTTGATAATGTGAAACCTTGGAGGGGTGAACGGTGAACCAGCAAGCCATGAGAGATTTGTTTGGCTAAGTTGTGAAGGAATTCCCTTAAATGCATGGAACATCCAAATGTTTACTTCAATTGCTGAGCTTTGGGGCTGTTTTATAATGGTTGATGAGAATACACTAAAAGACTTATCTTTTGCTGAAGGGAAAATCTTGATAGCAACCCAGGAAATTAGTCCAATAGAAAAATGGTTACAGATTGAAATTGCGGGTGTAATCGATGAAGTAAAGGTCACTGAGACATCATCCTTTATCAACCCTAAGGAATTAGAAATCTGTTCTCCTCAATCCATGGTTACGAGGCTGGAGGACAAAGCTCTGGGGGATGCTATCATGGAGAATGAACCAAGGAAAAAAGGGAAGATGACAATGACGTGGAGAGGAAATCATCAGGAGAGCCCAATCGAAGGAGGGTGGTAAGTGCGAGATGGGACTCTTTGGCAGGAAAAGCAGATTTTGGGAGAGAGTGCTCAAAGCATGAAAATGCAGGAGTGCATTTAATGCCTGTCAATCGGAGATCCCATGCTTACTCAGAAGATTTTGAATCTCGGGTAGAAGACTCGGTAGATAATGGAATAGAAGCCTCGATGGGTGACTCAAGGGATTTGGAGAATGGGTCTATGCATGGTTTGGGCCCCTTGGCCCAAAGTAATCTGATGAACCAAGAGGAGTTTCTAGCCCATGAGGGCACCATAGACCTTGATGGCGTTGATGGGCCCGATGGACTTTGGAACATTAAAGGGGTATTGGGCCCTTTACCTTTTGAGCCCAACCCACTTAGTCAGTCTAATTCGGTGGGGGAAGGTTTGATAGGGCAAAATTTAATTCAGATGGCGGCGGAGGGTTTTTTTTTTTGATGAAGATTAGGAGGGTAATTTCACCTACCAACCGTCTTGCATCATCTTCGGAGGAGTCAATTCCGACCAATTCTGTCGAGTTGTCAGAAAGGTACTTGCAACTATGGCTGTTGGAGGTGAGTTGGGCATTAGCTTTCATCCTAATGATGAGCGGATCCTCCATAAAATGATTGAAATGGAATCTCAGGAATACTCTCTTGCTCGTGAGACAGTTTCTAGAGGGTAGTATTTTTTCCTTTCCTGCTTTGGGGAGTATTTTGTTGGGTTGAATGTTTTTTATGCAGAATATATCTTGGAATATTAGAGGGTTGGGTAGTACGGTTAAGAAAAGGTTTTTGTATAAACTGATAAAAAAATAGAAGCCTGATATGGTGTTTATTCAAGAAACTAATTATAAATTGGTGAACATAGATTTATCTGTGGTTTAGAGTATATGGGGAAGTGGGGATTTTGAATTTGCTTGTTCTGGTGGGTCTGGGGCCTCCGGGGGTTTATTAGTGATTTGGAAAAAGGATTTTTTTCAAAGCTAATAATGTCATTTGCAATAGATCCTTTATCCTATTGCAGGGTGTGATTAATAATGAGTTCCCATGTATTGTGGTCAATATTTATGCTCCTAATGATGCGGTTAGTGGGAGAGGGGTGTGGGAGGAGCTGTTGATGTTAAATCCAACTCGAGTGTACCTTGGTGTATTGGGGGGAGATTTCAATGAAATCAAAGCGATGAGTGAAAGCCTAGGATGCAAAGGATGGAGAAGGGTATGAAGGATTTTCTTGATTTTGGTAACAGAATAGAAATTCTCGATCTTCCATTGTTGGGTAGGTAATTTTCTTGGACTAACTTTCAAGATCGTGCGGTTCACAGTTGCTTGGACAGATTTTTAATTTTCCAATAGTGACTTGTGAAATTCAAAGTGCTTCAATGGGCGATCCATAGGCCTATTTCTGATCACTACCCGATTGTGCTCATTGACGACGGCAGAGATTGGGGTCCTAGACCGTTTAGGTTTATGGATATATGGTTGTTGAATCCGAGATGTATGAGGATTGCATAGGAGACACGGGAGAATACTCAGGTAAGTGGATGGGCTGGGTTCAAAATCTTGCAAAAGTTGAGGGATGTCAAAGATAAGCTCAAAACGTGGAACAAATAGGAATTTGGGATGTAAATTCAGCACTGCAAGAAACGGAAGCGGAACTTCATCAACTTGATCTGGTAGCTGAGGAGAGACAACTCAGTGTAGAGGAAAAAACTTTGAGATGTAAGGCTAAATCGGAATTTTGGAGAGTTACTTGATTAACCGAGTCCTTATGGAGACAAAAATCCATATTAAATTGGTTGAAACTGGGAGACAGAAATGTGAGGTACTTTCAGGCCATTGCCAACAATAGGTTTCGGAGTAATTTGGTGGGGTCAATTATGGCAAATGGTAGATTGGTAGAAGAACCGAAAGAGATTAAGGAAGCAGCGGTTGAGTATTTCAGCAATAATTTTATAAAAGATAGAGTAATCAGACCTGTATTGGGGGGAATCTTTCACAGGAGGCTGCTATCAGAAGTTGCAGCACAACTTGGTAGGTATTTAAAGAGGGGGAGATCCTAGCTGCTCAAAAGGAGTGTAGCAATCTTAAGGCTCCGGGACCGGATGGATTTAATTTTTCCTTTGTAAAACAAGGCTGGGGATTTATGAAGGGTTTGATCATACAATTTTTCTCGGAATTCCACTTAATGGCAGACTCACAAAAGGTATTAACTCAACTTTTGTTTCTCTGATTCCAAAGGTTGATTGTCCTTTATCATTTAAAGAATATAGGCCCATTAGCATGTTGGGATGGGTGTTTAACGTGTTAGCCAAAGTACTAGCTAACAGAATCAAAGCTTACTTACCATTAGTAATCGATGAGTCCCAAGCTGCATTTGTATGGGTAAAACAAATATTGGACGGAGTTCTTATTGCAAATGAGGTTATATACAGCTAGAAATATAGTTCTCAAAGGGGATTACTTCTGAAAATTGACTTTGAAAGGGCCTACGATTGTGTCAATTGGGGTTTTCTGTTAGATCTTCTTGATAAAATGGCCTTCAGAGAGAAATGGTGCGGTTGGATTAAGGAGTGTGTATCTACGATGTCCATGTCAATGTTGGTTAAAGGTTCTGCTTCAAAGGATTTTCAAATCTAGAAAGGTATTAGACAAAATGGTGACTCGTTATCCCCTTTTCTATTCAACATTGTGGTAGAAGGGCTTAACATTTTATTAGAAAGAGCTAGGGATCGGAATATCAGTAAAAGAGCAAGAATAGGAGGTAATGGGGTTACGGTGTCTCATCTTCAGTTTGAGAATGATACGATACTATTTTGTAGAAATGACATGGAAGAGCTATCGAACATAAAAAAAATCCTTAGATATTTTCAACTCATGTCAGGGCTGAAGATTAACTTTTCCAAAAGCTCCTTGTGTGGTGTGAAAGTCCCTCAACAGGACGTGCTTTCTCTATCGCAAGTTATAGGGTGCAAAGTCGAACGATTGCCAATTAAGTACGTACTTGGGTTTGCCTTTGGGTGCTAACCCCAAAAGGCTAAAGACGTGGGATTCTGTGGTGGAGAAGATGGAAAAGAGGTTAAGTGTGTGGCGTGGAAGATACAACTTTTCTGGGGGCAAACTCATGTTGATCAATTCATCTTTAGCAAATTAGCCTATATACTTCTTGTCTATTTTCAAAATGCCAATGACAGTAGGAAAGGTGCTAGAGAAATTCCAAAGAAAGTTTTTTTGGGGGGACACGATCGACAAGAGAAAAGATGGGAGGTGATTAAAAGGAGAATGGTGGATTAGGAGTGAAGAATCTGATGGTTCAAAATCTCTATCTTCTGGCCAAGTGGTAGTGGAGGTTCAATAAGGACTAGGTTCAATAAGGACTAGGATTCGCTGTGGGTGAAGGTAATCAAAGGGAATTATAATTTGGAGCTGGGCTATTTTTTTCCTCGTATGCCGGCCTCGGGAAGGGCTTCAAATATCTGGAGGGATATCTGTGCTCTTGGGGAAGTGTCCTCATGGATCGGGTCTATCATCCAGGAGGGGTTTAGACTGCAAATTCGATCCAGAATGGAGATATCTTTCTGGAATCATGCAGGGTTGGGTGATACAACTCTTAAAGAGGAGTATCCTCGTCTGTATTTAATTTTCACTTAAAAAGAGGAGGCGGTTAGTGCGGTGTGGGGTGGGGTGGGGTGGCTTTGAAGGTGAAAGATGGAACCTGATTTTTGGTAGAGACCTTCGTGATTGGGAGACGACTCAAGTGGAGGAATTAAAATAGAAGTTACAGTTAGTAAATTTGGATTCTTCTAGTTGAGATTCAGTGTACTGGTCATGGTCTTCTGATAATTGATTTTCAGTAAAATAAATATACATTCAGTGGGAAAATTCTCAGCACTCTAGAAGTCTGATTTTGGAAGCTCCTTGGAAAAATCTTAGCCCCACTAAGGTGGAAATATTCGCTTGGATGGCTATTCAATCCAAGGTTGCTACAAGATCAGTATAATTGGAAAGGAATTTGATTCCAGAGGGACAATCTCTCCTCTGTCCGTTCTATGCTTCTCAATTGGAAACTCCTCAACACTTGTTTTTGCATTGCCAATTCTCTTGGGATGTTTGGTCGCAAATTCTAGATTAGTGGCACTTGAGATGGGTGTGCCCTATTTCTTTGGAAGCTCATTTCATATGGTGGGTGGATAATAGGTTCAGGAATTTGGAGAAAAACTTGTGAGAAGCTACCTTTTTTGCTACGCTGTGGTCCTTATGGCTGGTGAGAAATGATTATGTGTTCAACAATGCATCAATGAGAGCTGGGGACGTTAGGGAGCAGGTTAAAACTAGAGTTACTATGTGGATGAAGGCAAAATACAATATTAAGGTGTATTCGGTGAAGGAGTTTAAGGTTTTTCTAGATGGAATTAGATTGTTGAAGTTGTAATGCGTCCTGGTGGTTGAGCTGTGATCGCTTCAACTCCCTGTTGGTGGTCATTGTATGGCGTTTTGCTTTTTCTCTTTCTTTTTGCTTGTTCGAGTAAGTATGTATTCTTACTTTGTTCGAGCCCCCTCGATATATCCCTTCGAGTTGTTATATAAAGTTTCGTTTTGCCGAGCAAAAACAAAAAAAACAATTAATGCCTCACGTTATTTTCCAACTTTGTTCTCTTCTTAATTATTTCTGTTGGGTCGTGATCCCAACCCTCTAATCCGCACCCTCAAGCACAACATGCAAACAACCAAGCACAAATTCGATAGATGTGAGGAAAAACTCCGTATATGTATTAATCACAAATCAAATACAACATCCATGAAAACACCTCACGGACACGCCACAACCCGACTGCCCTTACTCCTCTCTCTCCCTCACTCCGGTGGCTCTCTGACAGTCTCTCTAGGCATCTCCAAGGAGCCCCGCTCCCTCGAAGGGAGCCTCTCCGCTCACTTTCTCTCTGCCCTCTCTCTGTCTCTTAGCCCCCCCACACACACTGCCCCTTAGCAGTTAATACAAATACCAAAACACATGGGGAGTAATCCCCTACACTCACATCCACCTTACTTGGGAGTGCCCAACAATCACCCCCTACACCCAAGTGGGACAATCGTTGATACGTTCAACCATTCTAGCCAAGAGCCTGTGTTACTACTAGCCATCAGAAGTCTCAACCCCCCCCCCCCGGCACCAGAAGTGTGCATACCAACTAACCGAGTGTCTTCTTGCACCCCGTCAACCGAAGTGCCTCACACCCCCTTATCGTTTGAACGTTTAGTCGTCAGCGACTTACCTATTCACCTGATCAATCATAGAACTAGCACCGCTTCCACTATCACCACCATCCATTTACAACGCCTGTGTCATTTCTCTGAATGTATCCTTAATGTGCTCGGTAGTTGTGACTGATCTTGAATGCCCGTGCCCAATCACAAAACACAATCTTTGACCCTATCATCCTCCTCATGCATCTCAAATTACAACTCCAACTTCCGATGATAGGTCTTCCGATTGAACCAGACTGCCTCCGATCATCGTCAATCATCTCCACAAACCATCGCTATAGTGAGTGCCTGTGTCACTACCAACCCGAGTGTATCCTTGCTCACTAGCTTTGCGCATGTTTGCCTCGATCAACCTCCGATCTCTGTAAGTCTGTTCCGTCAATCTTCCATTTCCGCCACTCTCCTGAGCCTTCTACCACTCTCCGTCAGCTCTCCCCGGGTGTCATCTCTGCCACTCGTCCATCCTCGTTCCGATTCCTGGCTTTCCAACATTTTCAAACTGTTCTATTACTTATAGCAAACTCTTGTGTCAGTTACCAGACGAGCAAACCAACTCAAATGTAAAGTCTCCTTACTTGCTAGCTCATAACAGATCACTACAAAACATTCTCGTTGCTTCCAAGTCATTTCCCAACACTAAACCAACCTCCAAACACATGATTCTTGCTCAACTAGCGCAATTGACGTGCCTGGGAGCTTCCAATTAGAAACAGAGCACATGGTTGGATCCGGAACGTCGAGATACTTGAAATTGACTACTCACTCGCCAAAAAACGGAGTCCGAATGGCCCCGAAATCGCAAAAAACAAATCTGACTTGTGTGGCATTGACCTTGCTGACTTTACCATTGACTCCTGACCCATCTGATGATGTGGCAGCTATGTGGCGTACTTCAAATGGCCCTGCAACACTGAATCATTTCCCCGACAGCTTTTCCAACACACTGACCACTTCTCGGGCTGCCTCTTTTTTTTTTTTTTCCCCTTTTGCTTTTTCTCCTTTTCAGGCAACACTGGGTACGAGAAAAAAAGGGGAAAAAACGTTTTGACCAGCGCGTGCACCCCATGCGCGCGACTAGATCTAAAGCGTCCGGCACGGGCCACATTTGACCGGCGCGTGCGACCTCCTCCGGCCACCTCCGCCGACTTTCCAAGCACCCCCGAGATCGTCTCTCCAAGACGCATCTAACCCTATGCTCCAAACTTCAATTCAAGGAACTACGAGTACGGGCCTTTCAAAAAACATACCTCGCCGCCGCCTTTGACCGGCCATTGCTGTCACCTCCGAGCTCCTCCGGCGACGTGCTACCTATATCTGTACTTGTCTCGATGAGACGATCACAACCTCGTGCTCCAATCTCGCATCCGACCACTCCTTGAACAAGTCAACTTTGGACTACCACTCCGCCTCGCACCTCAGGCATTCGAACGGCTCCCAAGCCCTCCTCCGGTGCCCAAACTCGACTCCGACACCTCATATGGACTTGCCTGAGTGAGGCGCACAACTCTAACTAGTGCGATTGAGTTTTCAGACGGCTCAAAAACGAATCCAGCAAAGGCAGTGCTCCGTGCTTCTTCTGACAATGCTATGCTCCTTTGGTGCATTCCAATGCAGCTTGAACCCAGAGCTCTGATCCCAATGTTGGGTCGTGACCCCAACCCTCTAATCCGCACCCTCAAGCACAACACGCAAACAACCAAGCACAAACACGAGAGATGCGAGGAAAAACTCCGTATATGTATTAATCACAAATCAAATACAATATCCATAAAAAAACCTCACGGACACACCACAACCCGGCTACCCTCACTCCTTTCTCACTCCCTCACTCTGGTGGCTCTCTGACAGTCTCTCTGGGCATCTCCAAGGAGCCCCGCTCCCCTGTAGGGAGCCTCTCCGCTCACACTCTCTCTACTCTCTCTCTCTCTGTCTCTTAGCCCCCCCACACACACTGCCCGAAAGTCTACGGTTTCCGACTCCCACACATCGGATGCCATTAATTCTCGATTTTTTTTTTAGAATTTTTGGACAGCTCAGATCGGCCGTCCGGTGGCCGAAGTGTGCCGACGAAGCGTTGAGATCCGATCGGGATCCCTTTTGGTGGGGAACTGTAGCACCACTGCACACTGCCCCTTGGCAGTCGGTACAAATGCCAAAACACATGGGGAGTAATCCCTTACACTTACATCCACCTTAAGTAGGTGTACCCAACAATTTCCTAATCTATATAACTCCTCATTTTCTTTCCCTTTAAAAACTATACATGCATGAGAAAGGTTTCGTGTTTCACTTTCTTTATAAAATCAAGCGAATTAAATAAATACGTACTACCTCCGTGCCAAATTGTTTCGTCTAGTATTCAATTGTTTATTGTGTGTGTTAGATAGAGAGGGTGAGAGATTGCAAGAAGGGAAAACAAAACCTGTTCCTCATTGTAAGCTTTAATAGCGTATTTGGCAGCGTCATCAAAATCTGGATTGGATAATTGAACTTGCACCGCTCCTTCGAATGTTGGTTTCGGAATTCCTTCTACATCTTTTTGGAAGAGAACTTTTCCGATCTCCATCCCTCTCACTCTTGTTTTTAAGTAGGTCTCTTTTGCAAGGTAAGTATAGACGAAGATGCAATATTGCTTTAATTTGAATGATGCATACAACTTGCTATTTATAAGGCAGATATTGGGCCTAGTCCTCTTTTCGAAAACTATTTCTGATTTAACTGATCCAGATACGATAAACTTTGGGTTGGAACTTTTGGTTCCGTTTGATTAGAAAGAAATTTGTGCTAAAAAGTGAAAATGAAAGAAAGAAAAATTAAAAAAAGGTGAAAAGAAATTTTATTTTCTTACATGTGTTTGGTTAAAATGAAAAGTTTTGTAAGAATATTGGCAGGAAAAAATATATTCACTAACTTACCCTCAACATAACATGAGGGATCAAGATAAAAAAAAGAAAAAGTTGTGGACATAATGAGAAGTATCATAAAATTTGACAACTTTCTCAATAAAATAAAATTTTCTTATGTTTTACTCCATCTGTCTCTTATTTATAGTCCCTTATTTATAGTCCGGTATTCCATCTTGAGTTGTCCCTTAATAAGTGTCCATTTTGTAAAATTAATGGGTAAAAGTTGGTGAATTGTCTATTTTGTCCCTAAAAGTAGATTCCATTTTGAAAAGTAAGTGAGTAAAAGTGTAATGATGATGGGTAAGTACGAAAAGTGAAGGAAAAAGTTGATGTGAAAAATATAGATATGGGATCCTCTGCCCGACTCATGCCTGCCCGACTCCCTGTCCCAGCCTTCAACATGTGACACCTAGCCCCCTTAACTTATTCTCTAACCCTGTTACAACCCAGTTAACCCCCCAGTTCTTTTCCTACTCCCCCATTCTACTAGTTCCCTACTTCCCCTTCTTTTCAAAACCAGGTTCCAGAAGAAACCCACTTCTGTTTCTTGTTACAATTGCCGCATTCTTTTTCTCCCAGTGGACATCGCCTTGATAAGGGATAATTCTCCCAACTGTCCCGAAAAATACCATCTATCAGTCTTTTACTTTTTTTAATTCTTTTTTTTTTTGAACCAATGGAACACTAGCTGTCATATTTTTTAAAATGCCAATTTTAATCTTAGAACATAAGTATTATTTTATTTGAACCTTGAAAAGAACTCCGCTACTTTTGGTTGCTTTTTTTCTCTCATTTTTTCTACTACTCCGTACTTTTTATTTTTCAGATGGTGCTTTGCACCCTGATTTTATTTCTTTTTTATTTTTTTACTTGGACCCGATTTTACTTCACAATCCATTTTTTTGGAGCCCACTCCAAGTCTCATAAAAAAGATCAAATCTCAGCTGCTTATTTTCGTAAAATATTTTCATGGATTCCTGTAAAAAATGAACTCAATCAAATATCAATAAGAACTTTTTGAAATTGGATTGTTTACCCTTCTTTTTCTGCAACTGAACATATGCACTATTTACCCCAAAAAAATAAAAAATACTCCCCGTCTCTAATCTTTTGTTTCTCATCCTATCTCAACTAAATAAAAAAAAACTAATTGCAATCCCCCCCCC